>JAIPMN010004257.1:0-14008 GCA_020650975.1 Apostichopus californicus | reverse complement strand
CTGGGGGGGGGGGTGGGGGGGCACAGCAAGAATGTTACCAATTTCTAGGCATGGTAGATCAGAGTGCGCATGTATAGGAGACAAGTATCAGAGGATTGAAGTAAGCTGAAGACTTCTTTTTCAGAAGAGCATAGACATTGTCAGAGTGTGTTCAATGCTTTACCCACCTTATCCAAATATTTGGAGTCTCCTGTGATGTCAGAGAGGTAAGAGAATTCCAGATGGAGGGAGCCAAACTCCGACAAGATGGAGCAACCGCCAGACGCCCATCCCCAGTTGCGACCAGTTCCGCTGAAAAAAAACAAAGCAGCACATGTGATTGATGCCATGAATTTTCCAAAATATTCCTGGCATCATTGTATTGAACACAATACTATACCATGCAGATTTATCCATGCAGCAAAACCAATCTTACAATTTGATTCTCAATTTCCCGACAGATTATATCATTTTTTTGGCAATAGTGATTGCAGATAAGAAACATAATTGATGTACAATGAATCCTTAGTGTCTACTGGTGTTTTTACTTGAATAATCCAGGAGCCAGTCTTTTAATTTATGTTGGAAATCTATGATCTTATCTATATTTTGCTAAAAACAATTCCTCAATTGACCCACAGGGCCTCATGGCATGGCATGTCATGTTCGATTTCAGGTTCATTTTCTCAGTAAAACACAGTTTCCATCTAGCCAGCCCATACATCTCAACATGAATTTTTCTATTTTGTTTTTTATGGTTTTAAGTTAAATTAAAGCATTGTAGAAAAATTCTGTTCCACAATATCTCCTGGTTATGATTTAACTTTCATAAAATCCACTCACTTTAATTATAAACTGGTCCAACTTGATAAAAAAAGTGTAAGTGAACTATCCCACCTCTTTGTTACATTATAAAACTGAAAAGATGGCAATCCCTACTTGTAAGATAATAAAATGTTACACTGTAGGTATACTTGATTGATGTCAAAGGCTAGCAGCGTTCACAGCTAGATTCTACATTCAGAGTACATTAAATCCTTGCTGCTTATTACCTCCACACTAAAGGTACAAGATACATTCCTTGTCTCTTAATAATATCTACAGTACTGAGGACACTAACATACAGTATTTGGTATGATACAGTATGATACAGTATGATACAGTGTGATACAGTATGATACAGTGTGATGATACAGTGTGATGAAATGGTGTGATTATACAGGGTAATGATAGTGTGGTGATACAGTATGATACGGTGTGATACAGTGTGATACAGTATGATACAGTATGATACAGTATGAAAGTCTAATATGTAGTATAATACAGTGTGATACAGTGTGATGATACGGTGTGATGATACGGTGTGATTATACACGGTGATGATAGTGTGATGATACAGTATGATAGTGTGATACAGTGTGATACAGTGCGATACAGTGTGATACAGTACGATACAGTACGATACAGTATGATACAGTATGATACAGTATGATACAGTATGGTAGTCTAATATGTAGTATAATACAGTGTGATACAATGTAATACAGTATGAGACAGTGTGATACAGTGTGATAATACGGTGTGATGATACGGTGTGATTATACAGGGTGATGATAGTGTGATGATACAGTATGATACAGTTTGATACAGTGTGATACAGTATGATACAGTGTGATACAGTATGATACAGTGTGATACAGTGTGATACAGTGTGATACAGTATGATACAGTATGATACAGTATGATACAGTATGGTAGTCTAATATGTAGTATAATACAGTGTGATACAGTGTGATACAGTGTGATGATATGGTGTGATGATACGGTGTGATCATACAGGGTGATGATAGTGTGATGATACAGTATGATACAGTGTGATACAGTGTGATACAGTATGATACACTGTGATACAGTATGATACAGTGTGATACAGTATGATACAGTGTGATACAGTATGATACAGTGTGATACAGTATGATACAGTGTGATACAGTATGATACAGTATGATACAGTATGATACAGTATGATACAGTATGATACAGTATGGTAGTCTAATATGTAGTATAATACAGTGTGATACAATGTAATACAGTATGATACAGTGTGATACAGTGTGATGATACGGTGTGATGATACGGTGTGATTATACAGTGTGATACAGTGTGATGATACGGTGTGATGATACGGTGTGATTATACAGTATGATTATACAGTATGATACAGTGTGATACAGTAAGATACAATGTGATTTAAACCTGCCAAGACACACAATAAACTTACGTTCTAGCATTGATAAGGCCAAAGGGAATACCAGTTGGAGTATTGAAAGCCGGCATGAGCTTCTCAGCGATCTCTGCTGCTTTATTTTTAAACATCTGAAAAAGAAAAAGAAAATTGTTGTTTCATACACAGTACAGTATATATACACAGTATATACTGATCCAAAGATCAATATTCTGCAACAAAAGGAAGTCTCTACGTTTTTAGAAAATTGAACGAGTCGTTTTTAATATTCACGGCAGAAAGTGTGCGGTTGAGAGATCAATGCCTAGCTCAAAATCTTTTCTTCTACTTGTCTTTTACTGACAATATATGATCTGTTTTCACTTTTCATAAGTTCAATAGTCAACTCTGGTAATGCATTTCTCGGGTAATGAATCAGCACAGGAGTCACTAAGCTCTCCAAACTGTCACGCTAACTTAAATGTCAAGATCTGTGTGTATAAAATTGTTTCCTTGCCGGTTTCTCTAAAGCGTTGTAATTTAAACGAAATAACTGCTACCAGTTGTTTAAGTAGTAGTCTGCAATCTGCAGAGTGCTCCAATTGTGAGGAGACAGGTAAGCAAGGCGGGGCAAGAGCAGAATGCATACATACAATCAGTGTTGTAGCCAGGAGAAAGTGAGTGCTGGCTAATTTAAAGAGAGTGGCGGCTAATTTGTCTGACGATGGCGAGCGAAGCCAGCCAGCCCGCGAGCATAGCGAGCCCTCCTCTGCATGAGGTCCAGGGGCCCTTGGTGGGGTTCGAGGGGCAAAGCCTCCGAAGCTACAGGGTTTTAGTTGATTTCAATGGCTTTAGGTGGCTCTATTCTACCCCTATTTTTATTTGGTTTTGTTCAGGCTAGAGAATCGGACTACAGTATTCTAAATTCTGATTCAGAATATTAATATTTTGGGGAAATTATTTCGAGTTTGATTTCATGTATGTTGATTTCATTTACTACAAGATTCACTGATTTTTGTGACGGTCGGTAGGAAGCTTGAGTGGCGGTCGGTAGGATGCTGATTTACTCTGAGTGCCGGTCGGCAAGCACTAGTGGCGGTTACGCCCGACCGGTGCCGACCGGCGTGGCTACAACACTGCATACAATATAGCCAGCTAATTAAATTAACCTCTATGTAGTTGTCAACTGGCACAGTATTTAAATTATGTAGAGGTGCAAATCGATTCATTTTAATACCACACAGTACTTCACTGTAACCTGTTCTACAGTAAGTATGGTAGCCAGTGAAGTTCTTGAAGAATTGGTTCATGCTTGGAGTAAGTAGCCCAGCAGCTGAGCTTTGCACACGCTGCAACTTTTCGATCTGACTTGCCGGTAGTCCATAGAGAAGACTGTTACAGTAATCCAGGCATGATGACACAAAAGCATGTATACAAGACACTCCATGTATACATGTGCTGTCAAGATAACGGCCAATTTTGTGAATAGCAAAAGAAGCTGCTTGGACGATTTTCCTCATGTGGTCCTTCATGTTTAGTGCCTTGTCTATGGTTACTCCAATTAACTCTGTTATTGTCACATGGTTTAATTTCCATTATTACACAGAAGAAAGAGAGATTATTATCTAGTCTACAGTATATTTTTTGATATTATTGATTCATCACTCCAAAGCACTTGAATATATAACACGATTACAATCAACATGGTTGACATTACATTGAAGCTTAAAAACTCCATGTCAAAAAAATACAGAGAATGAATGGGAGCTGTAGAAGAACGGGACAGAAGAGATAATGGGCAGAAGAGGGGTAGGGGATAAAAGAGTAGGGAGAGAGAGGATAGCATAGGAAGGGCAGAAGAGATCATGGGTAGAAGAGGGGGAGGGGATCAAAGAGGATGGAGAGAGCATAGTAGAGGAATCTTGTGGAATCTTGCTGTAGACTTTGTTAGTAACCTTCTAGTTAATACATCCTTAAAGGTGTAGGCAGAAATGTAATTATGGTCAATTTAGAAGGAAGAGATAGAGTGCGGTGACCCGTAGTGGAGGTCACCGGGGGTGCAGGGCAAACTTATACCAGTTTTGGTCTTGGTAGACAGGAAAGTGCATTAGTGTAGTAGGAGACAGGGAAGAGAGGAGTGAACGTGTCTTAATTATATTACGACTAATGCAGCATGCGTACCATCAGAAATTTCACCCTGTCCAAGCAACTGGTAGGGTAGCATATTTGTAAGTTAGTGTAATTCGTGCCTTGAGGTCCATATTGCATTACAACAATTTGATTCTCTGGGGATTCAGGACAAACAACATAGACTGGTTGGAACAACATTCCATTTATAAGTTACCATAAAGAGTCTTTCATGCTGAAAACTTTCCAACAGATCACTCCTATCACTTTATAGTGTGATATGTAATACAAATTAGTCATATCAAAATATACTGTATAACAGTACACTGGCTTACACTTCTGTGCAAATATGTTAGTATTAAATCCTAAAAAAATTAGCTTCTCACTACAGGGTAGCTAAATCCTGGTACTGTAGTACTTCTACAGTATAATATATTGACAAAAGCAAATGTCACATTGGTTTGGATTTAAAGAGTAAACATCAAGGCCTAAAGTCCACTGAAAACAGTACACTTCCCCTGATACCTTCATGCCTACTGTAAACTAAAGACACCCTGTGGTGTGTAACTGTGTACTGGAGTTATAAAATTAGTCTTTTAATAACTGGTATTTACGCCAGTGTTGCAGACAAAACTTCTGTTTCTGCTGTTTTACAGCTATAAGTAAAGTTACTGCTTACGTGGTCCTATAAACAAAAGCCGTAAATTCCATGATTGATAGTCTAAACTATAGCTCATATGCTAATCATGTGATAGCCTAAAACAATAGCTAAAACTATAGCTTGTATGCTAATCATGTATTGATAGCCCAAACTATAGCTTATATGCTCATCATGTATTGATAGCCTAAACTATAGCTTATGCTTCTATCATGTATTGATAGCCTAATTACTATAGCTTATATGCTTATCATGTATTGATAGCCTAAACTATAGCTAAAGCTTATCAATCATGTATTGATTGCCTAAACTATAGCTTATATATGCTAATCATGTAATATCAGAATGTTCACTATGGGCATGTCTGAGTCTGCTTCGCTAAACTAACTTATTTTGCACGGGTTATCCGGGTACCCGGGTACCCTTTCAATGCGATACTACCCGGTTCCTAATTTATTACCCGAATCCTACGCAAAGTGTGATATTTTTTTTTTCTTGGGCAAACCGGCGGTTAGGCAGATTTCCCATTGACTTAGTGTGGTGTTAGGCTACCATGTGGTCGAAGATAACAGCAATAACGAAGGTACCCACCCAACGCGATACTACCTGGTTCCTAATTTATTACCTGAATCCTACACAAAGTGCGATTTTTGTTGGTTTGTGCAAACCAATGGTTAAGCAGATTTCTCATTGACTTAGTGTGGTGTTAGGCTACCATTGTTACAGTCTTTGTGACATGTCTGTGCAATTGACTGATCTCATTAATGAACTGTGTCAAATAACTTACAGCTTTAAACGTTTATCATAGTTGTGGGCAACAAATGGAATATATTTTGAATTGGAAATGTGATTTAAGTACTGTATGTCACATTGGAATCTCAATTGACAGAATTTGAAGGGATTTTACATATGTACAACTATACACAGTGTTGCAGTTACCTTTCAATGTACTGGACAGCTGTACATTCACAGCGGATATAATATACACAATGTTTCTACCTCCATACCACAGCTGGAGTTTTGACCTTGATACTATCCTAGAAGGTTGTAGCTTTTACCTCTAAATTGGAAGGTTAGAGCTTTGACTTCTAATAGGCTGGTATTTCGACCTTCATCCTGGAAGGCTGGAGCTTTAACCTCTACCATGGAATGCTTGAGCTTCTACTGTACATACGTAACTCTGTCTTGGAAGGCTATAGCTTTGACTTCAATTCTAATAGACTGGAAATTCTACCTCCTTCCTGGAAACCTGGAAATTCTACCTCCTTACTGGAATGCTGGAGTTTCTACCTCCATCCTAGAGCTTTTCCTTCACGCTGAGGCAGTAATCATTTAATCTTTCTTTTGATATTACACTATTAAAACTACTGTATCAAAGGAAACTTCTACAACATTGTCCAACAAACATATGGCAAAGTATGTCAGTGCCAACAATCGCTAATACATGCTCAACTAATATTCAATTCCTACCGTTTCTCTTGTGTTCACTAATCCCACCCCCACCCCATCCCCATGTCTCCACCCTAGTAGATTCATGGCAAGTAGGCCTATAGTATATGACTTCCAGTAAGCCAATCATCTATTACCATCAAGGTTCATCCAAGCTGAAAGTTGATCGGGTGTCCACCTTCTTTTATGCCGAAAGCAACTGCAAGACACATCAATAAAGACCTACTTTATATGCCACAGGCTAAAAGTGTGCCTTTGTAATACATAAATATGCTACGTTGATAATTAACAATATTATTCAGGAGTCTCCTTGGCTAACTAAACTGTATGTTCAATTAGGTCCACAGGAACCAAGTTAAACACTAGCTCCAAATCTGGCGAGGGATGGCCTAACAAAGTCACCATTTTCAGATGCAGTACTGTACTATACTTGCTGCTTCATTAGCTCTCCGGAAAGAGGAAACAATCCAGTAGTTATTACAAACATGTAAAAGAGGTCAATTTCTAGACAATTACCAATGGATCATAAACTGCAGGCAACAGTCATAAATAATGTAACACCTCATTACATATATGTATAGCTATCTATCTCTCTAATGTATACATATTAGTGTTCGCACAGGGTATCCGGGTACCCGGGTACCCACCCGACGCGATACTACCTGAATCCTATGCAAAGTGATTTTTTGTTTTGCAAACCGATGGTTAGGCAAGATTTTCCCATTGACTTAGTGCGGTGTTAGGCTACCATGTGGTCGAAGATAATAACAACAATAATGAAAGTATTCCATGGATATCTTATAACTGCGTCACAATTTCAGCGAATAAACAGATGGTTGGGCTAGATTTTCCCATTGACTTAGTGTGGTGTTAGGCTACCATGTGAAAGTAATTGAAAGAATTCTCACAAATATGATTTAATCTATTTTACTATTTACATACTTCTGAAATTGTTTTGGACTATTGCGTTTTAGTTTCTAGTATCGTGTAGTACGGTTGTGTTTTTTATATTGTTGCTTTTGGCAGTTATTTTTGTTACCTTATTGGTTCTATATATTTAATATTTTGGTTTTTGTAATTATTTGTTTTTAGGTTTTACATTTGTAAAGCGCTTTGAGCAGCTTTGCTGATTACGGCTATATATATATTACTTACTATTATTATTATTAATTATTATTTTTTCATTCGTTTATTTCATAGAAGGAAAGACCGAGAAGGAAATTTACAAAATGTTTCTAATGGATTATAGACGGGATAACCGAAATACATACTGTACATAGGGCTCTGTACGTTAACAATGATGAGTCGCAATATTGCAATCCCGCCACAACACAGTACGTGGCATTGCTGTACAGACTACAGAGGAGGGGAAATAGTAGCCATGGCTAAAAAAAATTAATAAAAAAGTTAGAGCCAGATTTTACAACTGGTATGATAACCATTATCAGTGTTGCAACTCCAATGTTAATAAAGTGAAAAGTAGATCATATAGGAAATAAAATATTCGTAATTACGTAATCTGATATCGAAAAATAAAACAATCCTGGATGTTGCTACAAGTTTTCAATGATTACCATCTGAGTGGGAATCCTTCCGATCGAATGTTGTTTCAAACAAATATGGTACACAGTCAGTCAATAGCCCTTCTCCATTTACTTAACTATATGCGGGAGAAATCACACACTTAAGTCCCAATGACTGTGTTGCGCGTGTTGCTGGAAATCAGACTTGCTTTAGTCGGTTGCGGTTAAGGTGTTCAGTTACTGTAAAGGGGTTATTTTAGCACGTACTGTATGGTAAATGCGGTCAGGGAAAACAACTTGCTTCAGGTTTTTCGCAAAAGTATGAGTAAGTGTGTTTGCCTTATCACAAAACACTATAATGCAGTAGAACTACTGAGGACTGTCGCCAAACAATTTTAAGGATTTTTAGGAGTATTTGTAAATTCTTGAGCGCATTTGCAAACTGTGCAGTTACAGTACTGCCTACATTTGAATCGGCCGTCGGATCGTCTATCATGACAGAATATGAGGAGTCCATGATAATATCGTTTCCATTACATCTATTGCAAATACATAACGTAATATCGGCCGGGCAACGCGTTCGTTATATAGTGATGGTGTGCATATAGCATTTCACTGGCACACTTTGTTATCGTAATGTTATCGTTATAGCCTGAATTAGCCTGTAGCAGAACGATCGATCGTTTCAACAGCAAAAACGAAAGAATTCGGTGAATATTTTAACACATTTGTGACACAATTTTCGAGAATACACAGATGATTAGGCTAGATTTTCCCATTGACTTCTAGTGTGGTGTAAGGCTACCATGTGGTCGAAGATTTGTGGGGATTTTGTGGGGATTTGTGGGGATTTTAGCCAAACAAAGTTTGTCCAGTGCACGTGACTTTTGCAAGCTCTGCATAGCATATGCTTTGCTCTCAAAGTTATACCTACTGTATATGTATATGTTCGTGATTCAAGCATAAATATTGCAAAAATTCTCACAATTATTTTGTAGAAGGAAAGATTAACAAGAAAATTTGCGGGATGTTAAGATGGAAACTTTTTACATCAAATTTTGAAATCAAATTGCGGTAATCGTGCAATCTGCGGCTAATGCGAAGCCTGATCTTAAAAATCTTTTGTATGGATCCGTGAACATTTTTGACATTGTTACATGATTTTCGGCAAGCAACTGTTGGGATCTATTTCAGGAACAAATTATCTCAAGGAATGCCAATTCGGTTCTCGCACAGTAGGAACTCCCTGATACATGAATTTTCATTATTACGACCTACCGAAATAGCGTGAATAATAAACCAAAGCCGAATAAGAGTTGCGAATCTTGACGCACTCAGGTTGATATCACGGTATTACCGTGAATGTATCTGTCATGTTTGATATCGTTAATGCTTGATTCGACGGTAACTCGTTGATCTTAATAAATCTTCGCAAAATTGTAGCGTTTACAGTATTCAGGTTTCACGATAGAAAACAATATCATGATCACGATAGATGATGCGATGGCCGATTTAATGTGAGCAGTACTGTATGAGGCTCAAAGTTCTGTTCTCTAGCCAGACTAGCCTTATGTACGTAGAACTTACAAAGAGCAAAGGCTAATGTTATCACTTTCCAGTCTTCACGTATGGTGAAATGGCCAAAGTGATTAAAAGTTTATTGTTTTGGTTTACATTTAGTGAAGACAATATATCTTCTTTCTTATCAATCGTTAAACATGGAAAACAGGAGGTTTTGTTGATGCAAGAAGCGAAGTGAAAAATTTTTCCCAATACGAAAACGTGTAAGACACTTTGAGTGGTAAAATAAGAAGGAGAACACTGGGGGTCAGTGAGGGTGCACAGTGTTAAAAGATTACCAGGGCATACTAGACACGGTAGAATGCGTTGCTAAGGTTGTGGGGAGACAGGTAAGCGGGGAGCGAAGTAAATAAAATAATTACTTCGTCCCCAAACCGAACTGACAAAACTGGATCTAGTATATCAAACAGAATTAGTACAATCTCAGGTGAGGGACTTGCGATACCGTTACAAAGTGGATTAGAGCACCTTCCCCGGCTTTGAATAGCGCTGAATCGAATGATCTGCATTCTTCTCCCGTTGTGGTAGTGGTGAATCAAATGCGCAGAAAAATACAATCCTTTATGTGGAACGTAATAATCGGTTTCGCATATATATCAGTAGTGCAATGGATTTTGCTGATGCTGATTATTTACAGACTGCCTGATAATCGACCTGATGCCGATTATCTATCCAATTATCGGTCGAACACTATATATTTAGTTGAGACTAGTGGAACACTCGTACAGTTGTTACTCAGAGTTCCAGGCAATGAGCTTTCATCAGACAACTCCATTCATCGCTCAATGAGTGAAACTCGTCTCAATCTATCTGTCCACCGGACATACTGTATAGAGCCCTCTGCGCCAAGATAGACGCCAACCAACCAAACATATACCATAAGGACAGTAAGGATGAATCTGAAGGAAATATTCCGATCGGAAAAACACATGCAGGCATTTAAAATGGTTGAATGAGCAGGAAGGGCAATGACCGGAGAGCCGGTCATAGGGGGCGCACAGTGTTAAAGGGTTACCAAGGACATTATAGTAAGTATGTAAAAGCATATTATATAAAACATATAAGTATATTATATAAAAGCACAATTTAAATTAAATATGACAGATTTCAGACAGTGAACAGAAGAACTGCATACAGTAGTTGATGTACAATCAAACTTGTGTTAAATTTGACTCAGTTGACAACGTTGCTTGTACATTGGTCCAGGAATATTTGTTGACACGATGACATTTCTTTCCCTTGTTTTATTATTTGTGATATCAAAAACTATTTCCTGTACAAAACTGAAACAGGAACAATAATAACTTTCAAGTGAGACTAATGTTAAGGAAAGTATACATACATGCTTGTGAATGTGTATCTAGAAACGGAAACTAAGAACTGCTACAGTATCTGTTTCTACTCAGGGATTATTTCATACCAAGTATAAAAGCTTGCGAAAAAAGTATATACTGCATAGGATACTACACAATAATTGGAGATAACTTTCATTTTTCATTACAGTCCTTGATCTGATGCTAACAATTAATCTGAACCTGTTAATGAATAGATTACAACATACCGAATCTTGTAGATCTAACTGTGTTAATCAGATGTTACATTTGGTTTGAACACTGAACTCACACAAGTTGAACAATGGTATTTGGTATTTAAGGTTTACAAATGACACAGAATAGATATTACATGAAATTTTGAGTGACAAAAAATGCTTCATCTCAAAAATCAAAGCTTAATGTCTTACTTATTCAGAGTACATATTCTTCTGTAAAGGTTGTAACCACATATATAGACTAATTTAGCTATGTTCACATTTATGAACACAAGGATGATCTGATACTGCAGGAGGGGATTAAATTTGTACAGGGTGAACACTTCCATACTCAGAATCAACTGTGAGAAGTCTGCCTTTCAGCGGAATGGATGGGGGAGAATCCCAACCCAGCAAGGGCGATCCAAACGACAGTGTGCATGCTCACGGGATTATGCAATCCAAGATCTCTGGTTTCTTGCCCCAAAAGGCAGGCTACTGTGGAACTGAAACCCAGCACAAGCCTACATATAGGCAGGCCACTGTGGTACTGAAACCCAGCACAAGCCTATAGGCAGGCCACTGTGGTACTGAAACCCAGCACAAGCCAAAAGGCAGGCCACTGTGGTACTGAAACCCAGCACAAGCCTAAAGGCAGGCCTCTGTGGTACTGAAACCTAGCACAAGCCTAAAGGTAGGTCACTGTGGTACTGAAAGTAGATTGTAGGTTCCCAATGTGTAAACAAACCACATGACCATTCTGCACTCACATGATCCTCTTTCCTTCCATGTTAATAACCCAGCTGTTTTCTTAAAGTCACAGTATGTGCTTGCCAAATTTAAACTTCGACCTTTCCAGCTTACTGCACTAAAAGCTCAGTGAAAATTACACCGTTCTATGCAATATCCATACCAATATTCATTATTTTTATTGAGTTATCTGTCGTTAAACATTTTGAGCTGAATAAATTTGCCAGATATATTAATGAGTCCATAGATTCTACAAAATTCAATCAAAATTTGCAAGCCCCATTGGTGATCATGCGCCAATCAAATCTCTCTATTTTCTTTATGACCATTAGGCCTAGGACTACGTTCACTTTTGTGGCTAGCCTGTGTTAGGTCCCTTCTCTTGAATAGTATCTTTCTTTCGGTCTTACCGATGTTGCTTGCAAACTTGTGTCATTTCCTTCCATTGCAACGAATAAACAGGTGTTTTCAGACGTTTCCTCCGTGGAAGTTGTTAAAAATAAGTGGATGATATGAGATATATCTAGTTACATTTGTGTGATGGACATGCTGCTATGGGCGTTTGCAGTTATTTTACGGTAAATCATTCACGCTATGATAAGGGCCACAGAATATAAATTTCTTTCTTCGATTGCGACAGCTTTTCTCCATTAAACCCACCTGGTTATTTAGAATCTGCTTCTTGAGTTCATTAGCAAACAGTATTGAGACTTTAAATAAGAGTTTGGGGTCAGCTTTATTATCTCCTCCAGGGAATACAAGATCTCAAGAGCTAAGTGTTTAAAAGTTGCAGAAATCATCTTAGATCTACCTATCTTAGAAATATCCTTTACATATTTTCTATGGTTATTGAAGAGGGCAATGCATCTGCTGAAACAACAAAGCATTGTGAGTTTTGCCAGTGCTTACAATTGTAAACTATGATTAAGTTTTTTTTTTGAGTCTAGTTCTGTACATTACTTAAAAAGCAAACAATTTTTTTTAAATTCATAATTCAGATAGTAATATGTAACCATTCAGGTTATTTAGAGAGAGGAGAGATGGGATGGGTTGGGATGGGATGGGATGGGGATAAGGGAAATTCAACAAGAATAACACCCAGTGTTAGAGAGCTAACTAAGTCACTATGGAAGATCTTTCCAAACAGACATATTGCACCTATGGAAATATCAATGTCACATGTGGTTTCTTTTAAAGGATCGAGGGAACAAGGTTTGGAAGTGTTTACAACAGTGGCGGAGCGTCCATACAGTCAGGGGGGGGGGCAGATGGCCCCCCTGACGGACTCAAATGGACTGCTGGCGCCCTTTTCAGCTCTTTACCACATGTTACTTATTGCGATTGACTTTTTTATTGCGCTTTCATCTACCTATTGACATTTGTCACATTTTGTTGGTGTAATTTGGCGATGATACCTATTTATTCTTCGTTTATCTGCAAATTAGCCAGGCCCGGAAAGGGTCATTTCCGGCGATCTAGGGAGTATCTTTACTCAAAAAATTTCTGTACGCTACGCGCCAACCTATGGTGGCGCTCCGCTTAGATAGTTTCGAAAGCACCCCTACAGACCATTCTCGCCCCTCCTGACCAATACCCCTAGCTCCGCCACTGGTTTACAAAGGCCATGGTAGATTGGCATTGATACAGTATCCATTCCCAATGTCCCAGTGTCATTATCAGTGTTGAACTTTCTCAACTTTGACACAAAATGATCCGTATTCCTATAAGGAACATACAGTACTGTAGGTACCATCGAAAAACAATGAAATATAATTCCATTCAGGAAGTTTCTGCTTGGTCTGTAGGAAATGACAAATAAAAGCAAACTCCTTCCTGTTGTTTACTGCAGTTGCACGTAGTGAACTTTAAAACCAAATCAATCTTGGATTAATCTGAATCAAGAGTAATATTTTGGTTTTTTCAAGTCGCTTTCCAAATGTATTACATACAATTAGTGCTTCACACTTATCGTCTGGGCATTGGTTTCCAGTTAGTACAGTAGGACTATAGGTACTGTACTTAGATCATATGTATATATGAGACAGGTAAGTGAGCAAATGGAAGTAACTTAAAGTTGACATTTCAAGGAAAGTGGAACATTGGGTACCATTGCAAATAATATAGAATGTTAGCTTTGCAAATCAACAGAAACAAATTAATGTGGAATCGTTGATGGAGGGGGGGGGGGG
>JAIPMN010004256.1:9258-20581 GCA_020650975.1 Apostichopus californicus | reverse complement strand
GTATATAATGTACAATAGATGTTCAGTCTGAGGGCTTTCCTGTCCCTCTACAGAGCGGACTGCGCCCCTGGGACTAACTATGTAACAACTTCCAGGTATACAAGACCAATAAACAGGAATTTTCTGTTACCAATATATATATATGTTTTACTTTTAAAGATTGTAGTCAAGTTACGTATACGTGATAAATAATTTAAGGAATAAGGAATAAGAGCGAAAATAGCAAAAAAAAGAGGTCGAAACACTTCCTCTAATACGTGCAAACGTAAAGAAACAATTTTTTTACTAAGTATTCGATTCGATCTTTTTTTTTTAGGATTCCTAACAGAGACAAGAAACTAGAGTGAATAATTCTACCAAACTGATTTACTTTGGCAGTGCTCGTGGCAGGATGGGGGGGGGGGGAGGGGTATATCATGTACAATAGATGTTCAGTCTGAGGGCTTTCCTGTCCCTCTACAGAGCGGACTGCGCCCCTGAGACTAACTATGTAACAACTTCCAGGTATACAAGACCAATAAACAGGAATTTTCTGTTACCAATATATATATATTTTACTGTTAAAGATTGTAGTAAAGTTACGTAGCCTATACGTGATAAATAATTTAAGGAATAAAATAAGAGCGAAAATAGCAAAAAAAAATAGGTCGAAACACTTCATCTAATACGTGCAAACGTAAACAAACAATTTTTACTAAGTATTCGATTCGATCTGTTTTGTTTTTGTAGAATTCCTAACAGAGACAAGAAACTAGAGTGAATAATTCTACCAACCTGATTTACTTTGGCAGTGCTCGTGGCATCATGTGGGGGGGGGGGGAGGGGAAGTAGAATGGGTACAGCATGTACAATACACAGGTGGAGGGGTGGCTATGATTGTTCTTTGCTATAAGTAAAAAGTATATACCTCTTTGTATAGCGGATGTGATGGGGTCTCCTGAAATTTATTTATAACAGTGATGATAAAACTGTTGGCCTCTCGGAAAGCAAATACAACCTAATTAACAATGGAGTCGAAACCAATTCAATGATCAATGACGTTTCAAAACCCCTGTAATGACAAAGTGGGTTAAACATCAAATATTTGATTATATTATTATATTTCAGTTCCGTATTGGAAAAAAGGGAAGTTTCCCCCCGCATTGTTAAAGCTATCTGAAATATAGAGGAAAAGAGAAAGATTCGGCGGTTTCCATAATCGTTGTAAGTGTGTGTGGCGGGTTGGCCTTCCGGGCATACACCGGTGAGCCCCTGGTGGAGGGGTCAAAGGTCCCGATGAGGTGCAGCGATTTCCTCTTGGTCGCAAAAAAAGGGTGCTAGTGTCGTCCTTAGTGCCAAATGCGTCGCTTGTATTTCTAAATTCCCTTGAATGATTTATAGGTAGGGATATCAACCTTTATGAAAGGGCAAGAGGCGGATCCGGGTTTTATCAAGAAGAGTGTTTGGCGTTGCGGGTGAGGCATCTGCCCACCCCCCTCCCACCTCCCTCAAAATGAAGTCAAGACAATCTTCCAAAATGGCCTACATTTAATAACGGCACGATAACATCTTATACCACACAAATCCAGTTAAAAAAATGGGAAAGTATTCCACAATTTTGACTATAGCCCCCCCCCCTTAGTAACCGAACAAACCTTGCTCTCAGGGGCGGAGTGGGGGGGGGGGGGGAATAAACTACTTTCTCCCAACACCTTGGCTACGGGTCTACATGCGTTATACTAGCGAGTAATCATTGATATCAGTTGACTCTTTAAAATGAAAGATGCGGGATCCAGGATTCCAAACAGCAGGTGGTCTTCTAGGCGGCTCGTTGAAGATGAATACCCACGTCAGGGGGGGGGGGGGTCTTATCCCAGGAATAAGGAATTTTAGACGCCAAAATGCCTCAATTTAATGCATACGACTTGAATATAATTAGGTCTAAACGTAAGGCTGTCCTATAACTACTTCTGAGTTTTTGTGTGAGGTATAGAGATGGAAGGATGAAGCCCCCCTGGATCCGCGCCAGGGTAGGGGAAACGAAGACGAGATTATTTTATTAGTATTACCAGATGCAGTGGCGTAGGAAGGTACTTTTGAGTGGGGGGGCTGAAGACTGATGGCCGGCCTGGGGGAGGGGTCTTTTTTGGATTTTTTTTGCATTTCCAGGTGGCCTCAGATGCAATTTGGTGCAATATAGCACACTTCAACACCATTTTGTAAATAATTTTGCATTTTCACCTGGCCTTAGATGCAATTTGGTGCTCCAAATGAGATTTTTTTCTTATTTGGAAATGAAAAAGGGGTTTTCTGACTTGCGGAGCGGTGGGGCGGAAAGGTACTTCCGCCCCACCATATTTTTCACTGGGGGGGGGGGGGCTGGCGCCCCCCAGCCCCACCGGTTCCTACGCCCTTGACCAGATGCATTAAATAAATATCTTTTTGGAACGTAATGGCACATCTGCAGATACGGAAGAGCATTGTATCGGAGTTTAGTTAATATGGTCGAGTTTGACACGGTCCAACTTAGACAACTCAGTGTTCAAAAAAGCGGAACTGAAGTGACGTCAAGGAAAGTCACGATCTATGATCTAGAAACATCCAGTGGGTACTGGAAGTTCCTCTTTGCTGGCAAATACAAAGAAACGAGACACACTGTTTTCGCAAGGGTATACGAAACTGTGATTTGGGATATATGGTTAATCCTTCCTACTCAATCCCCGCCAATAGAGACTCTGATTTCATTATAATGCATTGATGTGTATTCTAGGATCATCCACTAACATGGGCCCAAATGATACTGTAGTAGGCTACTGACTTTAGAAAGTTTGAACTCCAGCTGGGGATCGAATCTAGGTCAGGACTGAGATATGCAGTCTAGGGTTAAAAATGGAAGCCTAGTATTGACTACATGAAACTTGAACTCCATCTGGGGATCGAATCCTGGTCATAGTAGTGATATCAGACATGGGCTCAAACGAGAGTCCAATGCGGACTGCCATGCTTGCTTTTGACTTGAGTGTGGAATTGAATCAATTAAGTCACATATTTCTTCGACGATGACAGGGAGAGACTACAGGACTGTAATAAGGATTTCGACTTTCCAATCTGAGCTCAAATCCAGTCAAGGGATATTGAATCCGTCGGGTTACAGTCTACAAAGGGATATAACCCAGGATAAAGATTTCATTCAACTTGATTTCAAATAGAGTCTAGGTTAGAATTGTAGTTATACAATCCTTTGGGTGAGTGAGAATGGCTTTCTTAGGATAGGGCATTGTAACTTAACACTCTCCCGCTGTAAAATGTCATTTTGAAAATTAAATATCCATTTACCTGGCTTTTATAATGCCAAAAAAAAATAGGGAACTGCTATGTATTTCATGAAAAGACAGCACTAGACTTCCCTTTTCACAATAGTGTTTCTTAATATTTGGTTTATTCACCCCCTGGTGGTGTCAGCCAGGTTTCCAGGGGGTGCACAATTGTAGTTATCAACAACAAATTTATGTGCAAAAAGTTACAAAACCCCCCAAAAATGCTTCAAAACCACAAACTCAAAGCCTACAATCAAATTTTTCCATCTCTTCAAGGTACTTGTTTTTATTGTTTTTAATCTCATCTACTTAAGTCTTTTTTTTTTATCAAGTAATATCCAAGAAATGAAAATGAAAACTGCTTAATTTAACACAGTTCCAAACAATGACAGTTAAGGGGTTGTTTTACAAAACCAAAGTGTTTGTGGTTGAAACTTGTTATTCCCAATCTCTAGTTGCAATATTATGCCGTATCCAGTCAAATTTTTTTTTTTTTAAATTTTTATTTTCTATTCTGACATTCTATTGAGATTGCCCATATGTGAAACAAGGCTCACAGATCTCCAAACTTAACCATTTTATTTAAACATTAACCGGTGACCTCGTTAGCCATCTTCCTTTGAACTGACAAAAGTGCTACCAATTGACACTAGGAACTTCCCTCAACTATTTCTAGGAATAACAGGGTTCCAGCCCATGTTTTTGAAACAGGAACCAATTTTCAGCAATCTTAATCCTTTGGTGGTTTTGTGGCATTAGATCACACCTCTATCCATTCCTCAAACTAATTAAGAAAGATTTAACACTTGCTCAGCTTTGGAGGAAGTACACTTTTCCATTCGCCTCCCAGGAGACCTCCTCCCTCACCTCTTACCCCCCCCCCCCTCCAACCACTCCTTGCCCCCAATTTGCAATATCATAGTGAAGAGTAGATAGAAAGTGCTTGCCACTGTTTTATAGGTCCAGTACTGTTAAGGGGTGGTAAGGCTCCTTGTACTGGTGATCAGTGTGAAGTGAAAAAAACCTCAAAGTATCACATTTTTCTACTTCCTGTTATTGCCTAAAATAAAAAACAGATCTCACAACTGCCAAGTGGTTTATAGTAACTATCAAAAGTTATTAACACACGTTGCACGGTTTCACATTATTACCATCCCTGTTTCTCAACACACATGGGTTAATCTTTAACTCCTTTCAGATAGCATGTTGGTTCGACATAAAACCAACTAAATGTAGTAGCATTTTTCACCCGGCAAACTGTGTTTCCAGCGGCCGTGCATTTCTAGTGTGTCTCTACAAACCTTCGAACTGCCTCGGGTTGGTTATTATAAAAGGCAAAATCTTCTGGAACAACAAAACCACCAAGTTTGGACAATTTTTTTTCTATACTGTACTTTCATGTCCCTGCTTCAAAAAGCACTCAGATTGTCAGTATGAGCAGTATGAATATCATGTTTCTATCAGGTTAAGCTTAGGAACTGTTTGTACTGTTAGTAATTATGCTTTGAAGCATAATATGGGAGGACAGTATAGAGTGGTTATAGCATTAGGAAATTGTCCCAACTGGCTGAACAAAACAGAAGATAATTTCAATAGGAAATTAAACAGTAATAGAGGGCAGTATGTCAAAACCCGTATTTCCTGTGAGGGGGGGCAGTATTTCAATATAACTCTGAAGGAACCTGTTACCATTTAAAAAGTTTTATTTCTAGTCATGAAGAGAAAAAAACAGCAAACCAATCCAAATATCAATTTTAATTCGTCTTTGCATACCAGGCTGTTCTTGAACATAAAACAATTTGAGAAATTAGACATTTGTTGATAACCGTTACATCAATTAAAAGAAAAACGAGAGATAGGAATAAACAAGGTAACTTAAATTGAGGGGGGTGGGGGTGAGGATGGGGGAATGAGACCACAGGGTGGCTTTATAGGAATTAACTGTGAATTTTTCTCAATGAAGTTAATCTCGAAATTATCACAATTTCGAATTTTGACCTGTCTTGACTACTAACAATACAAAAGGTTCAACTGATACATCCGACATATGGGAGTCATATATATGGCATGCTTTCTTGAGTTTACTCCTTTCACAATATTTGAGGGGGGGGGAGGGGGGGGTATGGTCTTGATTCTAGTCAATCACCACTGAACAATAACCACAACAGTCACTATCTCCTTAACATGTCAGTTAATTCTTGTCTTCGCTTCCTCTCTTTCAACTCGTCACCTCGACTCTAAAAGAGGATGATGAACAGGGAGGGCCACAGGGGAAACATGAATGGACCAGTGATGTCCAGCAGATGGGCCATGTTAATCCAGCTGGACCCTTACTCTGCAAATCGGGCAGGCGGAATTTTGCTGAGGATGCAAAAAGGAGAGACATTTTGCAAAGAGTTGTATTGCACTACTAGTATAATGATATACTGTAACCCTAGTTCCACTTATCCTCTGATAAAATCTCATCCCCCCTACCCATCCACTCCCCCCCCCCCAAAAAATAATGAAAAAATAAATGGATAAATGTACGACCAATGGCACCAATAAATAAAACATATAAAAGAACACACAAATAAATACCTAAAAAAGTGATAATGTATGTAGATAACAATGGTGTGGTACAGGTGCCAGGGAGGATAAGGCTCACATAGTTAGATTTTATATAGTAAATAGTTTGATCTCGCCCATTCAGTTTTGTAAAAAAGTATCACTTCGATTTAGTAAACATGGAAAATCCTTACGAAACGAGAGAGGCAGAATGAGATGGGGGAGAGCAATTGAGAGTCATGTAATTTCGAGGTTTCAATGCCTTGCGCATCAATATTAATTCAGTTTGTTGAAATATCTTTACCATCAAAATTGAAATACTTATCAGCAACCCACTCCCCCCCCCTCCTCCCCCTCGCATCCCACCACATTAAATGCTTAAATTTGACTATTGTAACAATTATGCCCATTTTTGCATAGCCTTCTGTGGTACCTAAGAAACTGCTTCCCTGGGGATTTGCCTTACCTCAAACCATTTATCGATGCATTTGGTATGGTAGGCGTGAAAGCACGGCAATCTCCTGAGTTCTTCGTTGGTCTCGTACTCGCCCATGCAGATGGTACAACTTTTATCCTCCTCCTTCAACTGGTGGCCGCTGTCGGATTCTTGGAATCTGAAGGTGGGTAACCTGCTGAGGACCTCCACGGCTAGACCCTGAGGGACTGCCGGACCCAGGTGCTCTGCGAGATCCAGAAGCCTCTGTTGACGATTTTTAAATAACGATGTAATCATTGTTACAGTAGTAAACAAGTACAATAGTTTTGTTTTAATTTTTTTTTATAAGAGACAAAAGTTCATAGCCTGCCAATTTTTTTTTTTTTAATATTTTTTTTGTAATTTTTAATTTTTTAATTTAATTTTAATTTATTTATTTAATTATTTTTATTTATTTATTTTTTTTGTCAAAATGTTATAATGCAAAATTGTTTACACTCAAATTTGTACCCTGATTGTGTCAGAGGGAAGACTTGCGACAAGTCTAGACCATCCTTTGAGGTACTTACCTCATAATCATCTTGGCCAGGTTCGACATAAGGAGGAAGGTTTGGAAGCCGAGGAAGGTTTGCAAGTCTACGACCCCTCCTATTGCCTCTCTGTGGTGGTCCTCTTCTTCTTGTCCTTGGCTGGGACAAAAACCGAAGGAAAAAAAGAAGATGTCTAGACGATAGGTAACGTTCTATTACAAATGGCAACATATGAAGAGATGAAAGGACGAGTGGGTTTCGATGGAATGGCAGCGGGTTTTTTCTGTCTCGTGTAAAAGAATACAGCTGATGACATGTATGGCGGTTTCACGGCACAAAGTTTCCAATTATTATTTTACTGTTAATTTCTGAGGTCTTGGCCAAGATTTCTGGAGGTGGGGAGGGGGTGAGCAGGTAGAATGGGGGGGGGAGGGTAAAGTGGGTTTATCAATGTGATGGGAAATAAATGCTTTGCTGACCCTACTCACCTCTTGTGGAAGGTCCAACCAAGGCATCATCTGAGAGGTAAAACTGAAAGAAATTGGTGCAGGATTGGATTCGGGAGCAAATTCAGTCACGAGAGATTGGACCATGCTACCGATGAGATGCTGATGGTGGTGACTGCCAAAATCCTGACTGTTAAACTGAGGGTGCTGTGAAAGTAAAGCAGCACACCAGTTGAGCATTAACTGAAACAATAAACATCGGTGAGTGTAAGATGGGGTTGAAGGGGGGGGCCGGGGGGGGACATGTTGCTGAAGTGTTCTCACAAAGTACCTGTACAGTCGTCACCTTAATCCTTGAAAAAAAAATGTAATAGGAGCAGTTTTGTAGTTTTTGCCAATCAACCACTCTTTATATGTATTTTATTTTTCCGGAGCATCATTTAAAAGCAAAACTTACTGTTCTTGCACCAAAGCTCTATCAAAGAGGGCGTGTCAATGACAGCTTTGAAAATGCCGAAAGGCCCCTGGTCGCACTTAAAGAGGCCCCTGATTAAACAGAAGATGATATCTGATCCAGGGAACACTATTTACAGAGAGAGATCCACCCCCCTCCCCTTATAGTTTTGAATACTCTGACAGTACCTGCGGTGTTGCTAATGTGGCTTCTTCTCTGTCGAACTCTAACTGAAGCCGACGGGCCATGGCCTCGTCTGCCTCCAGCTGCTGGATGGCCGCAGCGGTCTGAGGAGTGATGTCCACACCTTTTTCAAGGAAAGAAAAGAATATTGTTACACAGTTCTGTTTGTCTTTTATAGCAGTCACTGTTTAACAATAACTTTCAAACTGAGAGAGAAACTATGAAACTGTTCTAAAGACAAAGTCACAGGGAATTATCCTTAATGGAAGACTGTCACAACTTGATATTAACTCCAATACTGCCCTGTTCCAAACACTTCCCATCTCGACTAGTTGCCATGACAACACACATTGCTTGACCAACCCTTTTCTCCTCTCCTCTTACCCATTTTTACGATTCCAGTTCCCCATACCCCCTCCTCCCCCCCCCAACTGACTAACAGCAAGAAGCAAAATTAACTTTAGTAAATCTTTTGCCCTTTTACAGAACCATTTCCTATTCATGTTGTAGAGGTACATCTGTATATGTGGAATGTGTGTTAATGTAATTGTCTATTGTTCTCGTACCTTGTTTTAATGTGTAAAGGTGGTATACTGCTACAGTACACCGGGTGTGACATGTTAAGTAAAATACAAGGCAGTTCAGCTCTGACCCTGGTTGTGTCATGTCTTCTTGACTGTCTCTCTCTCTCTCCCACCCGGCCTCTACAATGTCGGTCATTTACATTCTTCTCATCTGCTTACCTTGAATGGCCATATCATCACGGGTCCTGTTTACTCTCCTAGGAGTCCTTGTGGAATCTCCATCTCCTAAAAGAATAACTGCATCATCATCTTCCTCCTCATCGTCGATAATCTCTGTGACACTGCGAGGTCCACATTCGCCCCTTCTGTGCCTCCCAGGAGGGGTGTCTACGAAGGTCATGCCGTCCAAGATGACTTCTCTATCATCCTCGTCATCTAATATCACCGCCTCTTGCGCCACAGAGTGAACTTTTCTTCTCTTCGATGTCCTTCGACTTCCCTGAGAATTTATAGTCAATGAAAGATCTAATGGAGTCCTGTTACTATCGTGATCCAACAGTGAATCAGTGGCCACAATATGTGATATACTTTCTATAGAATGCTGTGTGCTCTCTGAGGTCAGCTTCTGGTTTCTCTGCTCGGTTTGTTTTCTATCTCTTAGATCGGAGGCAGTGTCAACCTCTCCGTCGTCCAGTTTGGAAGAGGAAGTTACAAGATCGTTTTGTCCCTCATTAAGGTTCTCTTTCAGTGAAGATGCAGAAGGCTTGTCTCTTAGATAACGTGAATTCATTCGGTTACTTTTCCCTTCGCTGTAAAATCTTTTCGGCTGCAGATCCTGGTTTAGAATCACACCTGCACTTCCCGACGACATTTTTGACGAATCGCCATCTGCTTTCTTCTGTTCCCGCTTGTGTTTCTTTGCCAAAAATTTGTTGTACCTTAACGTCGACTTTGGATCGAGTTGCTCTCTATTAGAAGTCATATTTTCTCTTCTTTCCGTATCTTTCGGTTCATATTTCCTCTGCTGTCTTCGTTTCTCCATCTCCGTGAAATGACGGGAATCAGAATGACGGTGACCGTGTTTCCTTCCCTCTTCCTCGACATTTGGATAGAACCTAGGATCATATCTGATGGACCCCAAGCCAAGCTCTGAGTGAAATACACCGGCAGCCTGTTGTTCAGGATCCAGAAATTTATGATCAGCAATGTTGAGGTCGTGCCCTTTTCCTTCTTTGCTCTGATGTCGATTCGACGAAAAACAGAGTCCATTTCTTCTTCTGTAATGCTGGGTACCGTCTTTATGATCATGGGACTTACGTTTGTCACAGCCTGTTCGCGTCTTGTCTTCTCCGAGAATATCTGGTATATTATCCTCCCAGTCGAAGCTTCTGGGTAGACCTCTTGTCCTCTTTCTGTTCTCCGCATGGTCCGAAGATCTAACCTTTCCAAAAACGGGAGACTTGGATGCATCACGTTTCCTTTCATGGGTCGACGAGGTATCATCTGCATCATCCTTGTCCTGTCCTGAACTACTCGTCCCCGAAGAATCGGTACCTCTCCTCCCTTGAGGGATGTCCATAATACCTCTTTTCCCTATCCCTTTCACTTTTGACTTCACCAACCCATTTTTGGACACGACAAGTTTTCCCTTTCTACTCCAGGATTGCTGGGCATTTTCTTTCACCTTAGAAAGTCTTCCACCGAACTCAAAATTTAACCCACCCCGTATTTTATCGGAGGGGTTTGCATTGTCTGTTGTGAGAGTCGTGTCGTCTTCACCAGTGTTAGGCATCACACCACTAACTGTATTTGGTCTGCAAAGAACTTTGTTCGTACCAAAGTTAAGAAGAAGTCGTTCTCTTAAAGGGGCAATATCTTCCTTGCTGCTTTGGTCTGGTTCCATTTTGGCGATTCAGTAAACCATTTCATTGATCCATCTGTTAAACCAAAATATCAACAAAAAGGTTCAAATTATTATTATTTGTTTTGAGGTATGCTGGAGGGTATGGAGCCACAATAGCATTAACATTTTCATTTTAATTCATGATTACAGTTCCTATCTAATTTTAAGTGCCTCCTGCTTAGTGTAAGTTACAAGATTCATCACCAATATACTTGTAGAACTGGTATGGTAATTAGTATGTCCTATATGACATATGTAACACTTGGTGTTGATATCTTGCCTGCAAAGTTTGATTAACTTAGGTCTAGGGGCCTATATATGTTCCACTCGTACATGGTTAGACTAGGCTAATTCTTTGTTTTCTATTTCTGCAGCTAACATACACATCGTAAGCTTACTTTGACATTTATTCAACGAATCTAAGCTAGCCCTAAGTTAGGTCTAGGCTAAGTGTGTATAATAATAATATAATCTAACGGTTAACGAGTGGCTTACAGGTCTGTATTCCGTATCAAAAATATACGATTGCACACTCGGTAAAAAGCCTATACATTGTACGTAGTTAAGTGACATAAACCTTGCATACTGCAAGCTTCACATTGAGCTACGTACGGAAAGGGAAGATGTGTTTACAAGGCGCGATTTTGAGAAAAAAATTGCGCAATCTAAGATGACGTTTAACCCCGATATTTTCCAATTCCTTAGCATTTACCCAAAACTGTCACAGCGCCACACTTCTATTGCCAAAGAATGCATTTTCACAGTCTAGGCTGTGCTTCAGATATGTCTAGGCAATGTTTGTATAATAACATAATCTAAAGTTACGTTAAAAATGTTTTCGAATGCATTTTCGGATCGCTTTATTCGCTTATCGGCCTTTTTGGCTAAGATGATGTGTATCATAATGTTCCCTTTCGAGTGGAATGGTGATACACACCCGACGATGATCAGATCACACAGTCAGTGGCGGAGCGTCCATACAGTCAGGGGGGGGGGGGGCGAAT
>JAIPMN010004255.1:0-16163 GCA_020650975.1 Apostichopus californicus | reverse complement strand
TCTACTATAGGTCCATCGGAGAAATTTAGAAATTCTACCCTGGCATTTCCCCTCCCACCCCTCCCCCCCCCCCCCACGCACGCACCTTTGAAATCAGGTGTATGTCCCTGTTCATATGCGGTTGTCGAGTATCAAATAGAACCGATAATGTAGCGCGCGCAGAAAACAGAACAAAACAAAACAACCTTAGCAACACGCTCGCACTAACTGTGACGTCACATGACTTCCCCGGAGCAATACCCCACTTTCACTTAGACCCCCCCCCCCCTTGTATTCACGCCAATGTAATCAATAACTAGCATTTAGGCTCTTACTCACAGCAACAGAATGTTTCGGCTTCATTTCAAAAACGTTTGAACAGCTTTGGCATTAGAGTGATACCGAATATCAAGTATCTGTGAACATTGATTTTATCCCTCTGCAGGTTATGTTTGTACATTAACTATGAAGAGGTTTGCATACTGCTCCATTAAATTAAGTCGAGCATTTTTTTTTATTGAACACCGTTAAATCTCTTCGTATATAAATTGCTGTGTGATATCAACCGTTTTATAATGTCATTTTATGATCACTGTTATTTCTTTATTTACATGCAGGATGTGCAGCAGCCCATTCAAATGACACTGTTTGTGAACTGAACGAAAGGTATGAAAACAAAGCCTCGCCTCTCCTTTTATTCAAGTGAGAATTTGAGATGACGCTATTGTGGGATTATGGTTAGCTCCCCAAAGACGTCAGCGGAATAGGCGAATGACGTCACAATAGCTTGTTGGTGGATTAAACCAGTAATACTGACTCGTGTGTGTAATTTTCCACTTGAGAATTACCTTCCAGATGGAGGCGCGTTGCCCTGGTAACTGGTTATCGAGATAAAGGGGTATGAAGAGGTGGGTGGCGCGGGGTGAGGGGAGGGGGGGGGGACGAAAATAAAAAAAAATGTTCCATAGTACCGTATTTATTTAGTTCATGAAAATTGCATTTCTGCTTGATGAATGTGTACGGACTTCCATATATGGGCATTTGGAACTTTGAATTATCAAATGAAGCTAGATTTTACCTGTTGGCTACTTCTAAATTTTCTCTTCTATAGGTTTGAAGGTCGAAGGTCGGTTATTTATGTACGATACGTTTAATCGCTTTTCTGTTGGGATATACGGTACACCATGACAGAGGACGCTCCTGCATCTCGTAATGAAGAACACTGCAAGGTTAAACGATTTTTGGTTATCTTTCTTATCTTAATACCGGTGCTGTGAACAGGTGGATAAAGGCGGTGGCATTTGAAGCAATTAGCAGGCGCGTAGCCAGGAATTTGCCAAGGGAGGGGCGAAAATGTAGGCAAAATATCAAAAACTATCTAAGCGTAGCGCCACCATGATTGGCGCGAAGCGTACAAGAAAATTTTGGCTGAAAATGCCTCCCAGATCGCTGGAAATGGCACTTCCCAGGCCTTGTAAGCATTTTCTCTTTTGAAATTACTAGCGATATCATAAAAACATTAAAAAAAATTGTTTTAAATATGCCCAAGGGGGGGGGCGGCTGCCCCCTTCGCCCCCCCCCCTCCCCCTTGGCTACGCGCCTGGCAATTAGGATTAGCAATCGGGAGGTTCCGGGTTCGAGACCCGGCCGGGTCATAGTAAGGTGGGTTTTACATCCAAGAGCAATCTACGGTTTTCCTATATGAAATGACTTTCTAAATTTGAGTTAAAATGTTGAATTGGAAGCCACCCGACGTGTTAATTGTAATCCATAAGCCCTTGCGAGTTTCTCCAACATTGTGGTCGCTTAAGCGTCGTAAAAATAACTGATTATTATTATTATTATTATGAGTATGATTATGATTATTATTATAATTTTGATGATGATGATGATCGGATGATGATGATTATTATTATGATTATGATTATTAGTAATGTCGCCACCGTATGTCAGCGTAATTACAATAACTGCACGCATACAATGGTGTGTGATACTGATAAGTTGCATCTGAGTGCTGGCAATGGAAAATGTTTTCCAAAATATCACCTTACTTGATTAAAGAAGCATTAACTAAACTCGATACTTTCAAATCATAACAAACTCGGCAGCGGTCTGTATTGTCATCGATGATTTGCTCAGTTGGATTTGCGTGTGAATCTGCTTTTCATTTAATTTGCATTCAAGTAACCAGCTTGGATTTGCGTGTGAATCTGATTTTCATTTAATTTGCATTCAAGTCTCAAACCAGCTTGGAGGAGGTGGAAAATGAAGCAGTATATGGTGATTATAGTAATCCTCACCAAATCCAACTCTCTTTTTGAGAAGGGGAGGGGGTATAGTGGGATTTGGATGTTGGTCAAAATGAAATCAGAAACATCTCATCGTCGACGATCGATATTTAAGCAAGGGCTTGCTCGTACTCCACGGGATCAAAAAAAATTCTCCCACAAAATTATCATATATTTTCTATAACCGGTGCAACGCTTGTATCACTTCAGACCATGCTTTACTATACACATGCAAGGCTATCGCACACAGGACAAGGTTTGCCAATATTTACAACTCCAAAATCAAATACCTTTCAACATTATCAGTGTGTCGTCGACTTCGATGTTTTCATCGTTAAGTGGAAACTATAGCTTTTTCATATCAAATTTTGAGTGATTCTTGAACCGTAGGATTTCAGATCGGGCCAAGGTCTTTGCCATTGAAGGTGTTTTACACAACTATATAGCATTCATCTTATTTTTATTGTCATTCATTCATCCTGGGTGTCTGTTTTGCTGGGAAAAATAGACAAATCGGAAGACATGCAAGCCTTCACACCATACGATAAATCTTGCTCACAAAAGGTTGTTGCTAGGATTGGTGGCGCTATTAGGATTTCGTATTGCTGGAAGGCTTGCGACGATGAGCTCGTATGCGGTGGCGTACTTTACAAATAAACCAAAATGTGTGAAAGATCTAATTGGCAGCAATGATAAAAAAAGAAGCCCATGTGAACAAAACATAAGCATTAACACAGATTAACTCTACATGTTGGTCGCATATAATACTAAACGTGTTTAAACATTTACCTTAAAACTTGAGAACGCTAAGAGATCCTTTCGGCCTCTACAAAGTGAACTTCACATTGCTACATGGGTAAACCAAAAGAAACGAATACTGCTCAATATTTGAAACATTAACAAAGAAAGGATCGCCATGAACTAAAAGGCTTGGTAGCTCAGTTAGTTGAACACAGCACTGTTTGTGCAAAATGAACTGGTTGGAATTTCGTTACACTTATATATATATATATTAAATATGACGTACGAGACGTGTCATTTGAAGAAGTGGGGGGAAATAATTAACTAGGCACTTTCAGGCTAAATACATCATGCTACTCAACTATAATTTCTTCTTTCATTTCAGGAGCAGTGTGAAGAGGAAATAAAGGATCTTAGGTATAGACTGGAACAAGCAGAGCGGAAGAATACGGACTTAAGTCAGCAACTTGAGCTACAAAATACACAAAATAAACATTTACTTCTGGAATGGAAACTGAAGTTAGATGCTAGCAATGACTTGATAGCTACGCAAGCAAAAGAACGAGACCAACAGCTCTCTGAGATTACATCCGATTTATTTTATTTCGAAAGTTGGCTACTGAAAAAGAACAAAGGAACAAAGACTGCCTTCACTAAAAAACATAAACAGATCCACGAATTACAGAGGAAAGTTAAGCATCAAGACAAACAGATAAACGCCCTCAATAGGGCGAACGAACGACTCCTGACGAGCCTCCACGATCTAAGAGATAACTATGAAGAACGGAAACGCGGTTCTGTTAGCGGGTACGACTCGGACGAGACTTTGTGTGAGAAAGACAACTCGGTAACCGGTGTGGAAATGACGGTCCGGAGTCATGAACTCGATATAGGACGCGATATCCCAACCACCAGCGCCCGCGTAATTCACGGACATTATCAAAACGGCTTTAGCCAAAATAACCGATTAAACGTACCTTCCTGCAGTTCTAGTCAAATTAGGTTAGTTAAAGGAAGAACGCGTAAACTTTCCGATGTAAACGGTCGAGCACCGTGTACTCTTTACAATTTGAATACTAATAACATCCCATTACCGCGATCACCGCAGCTTTCGAACAGAATACGGTATAAACCGGAAGTGACGGAGATACAGGAGGAAGATGAAAAGGAGGCAATTGATATAGTCAAGCCTATCTTGAAATTAAGAAAGATCTCTCTTCCTGCATATCATTTACCTATTACTGACGATGAGAAGGAAGAATACATATAACATTTACGTATCACGTCAGCACGTTAATGATAAAAGAAAATTGGCAAGGCACACCCACCCATCCTATACATATACCTGTACCGGAACCGATTTACCGCTTGTTCGGGGCCAGCGAAGTTAACGCCGGGTTGAGCTGCATGCAGGGGCGCCGATTTCGTTTTGATCGCGAAAGATGCTAGTTTCATCCAAGGCGCCAAATTCGTGGCTTGATTCAATACCCCGGGGCCACCGGATGGATCACTGAACCGGTAGCAATTGATACCCACCCCCCTCCCCCCGTCCCCACCATCTCATCCCTCTGGTACATAGTATAGATGCATTGTGCTACTTGTTTTGCATGAGATTTACCATGAGTAGGTTCTTTCTGTCTACACGATTTCATTTCTTCGGAACTAGAGATGTTGTTTTTTGGAACGCAATTTAGAGAAAAAAAGAAAGAAGTAGAAAAACCCCACAAGGAGTACACAATGGTTCTTGTATATGAAATACAAATAGGGCTGTATTATAATAAGACTGTATAAATACGTTCTTGCAATATTTTAACGGATTAAATTTTTTTCGTATTTGATTGGTTATTAAAGTGCTATAGACTTCAGAAAGAAAGAACAACACGTTCAGAGACGGAGTTTTGTCATTCTCCAACTTTATTGAAATCATCTTTTCGTATCATTTCCAAACTTGCGAGGAGAAAAAAAAATGAAAAATGACATAACTTAAATAATAAGCAAGAACCCGAAGGACAAGTATTGGTTGAATAAGAACAAGCAAGAACTTAATGTTGATTTCAATTGCTTATTAACTTATAGAAGACCTACTACTATGTACATTAGAGGAAATTGTATTTTACACTTTTAAAGAACTTGTGCAAAAATTCGTTGCAAATTAAAACCTCTTCTCTCATTTCTTTTGTACCTAAAATATAATATTTTAATTGGAAGATTATAAGGATGCTTTAAAGCAGGGTTGTCCAACCTTTTGCAGAGGAGGGCCACATGGAATGATTATGATGAAGGAGGGGGCCGCATGAACCCTACGCTCGATTTTTCGATTTTTTGCCCGAAGCCCAAGGCAACAAAATGTGAGCACTGCGCGCGGAGCGCACTGATTAACTTTCCTTCCTGATAAAACATGAATAAAGTCCAGCCGCCCCCTCCCCCCTCCGCTGAGAGAGTGTCACACAAACTGACCTGTATGCAGTTTTTTGGACCCAGAAGGTTCGAATGATTGATTATATAGCTTCAAATTGTTATCAATAAATCTGCTCACTAAAATTTCGCACCGTAGAGCATCTCTGGCGGGCCGGACGCAACCCTGCGGCGGGCCAGACTGTGGCCCGCGGGCCGTAGGTTGGACAACCCTGCTTTAAAGGTTACTTATATCCGAAGAAGAAGTCTCTTTTGGGAGAGAGGAAGTTGAAGACCAAACACCATCTGGCCAACATCCAAAATGAGATTAGAGATGATGTCACATTCCGAAAACAAATGAGTTATTGTTTCATCATGTAAATTACAATTGGAACATAAAGCATTATCTCGCTTCTTCATAGACGAGCAAGTAACCAGTTGTGCCAAGGGTGACATCCTTATGTTCCGATGTAGCTATGTTCAGACGTCTCTATGTTCCGAAAAAAATTGTTCTGACCTGACCTGACCTGACCTGATTTTTTTTGGGAGGACTCAATTTTTTTTGACTAATTTTTTTTGACCAAAATTTTTTGGGACCCAAGTTTTTTGGTGGAATCAAATTTTTTGGACGCACGAAATATTTTTCACGAAAAAAAAGGCCCAAAGTTTGTTATGACCCAAATAGTGCTTGTCCAAAAAATTTTTGGTCATAACAAAATTTAGTCAAAAAAAATTTGGGTCATTTGGTCCAAAAGGATTTTGGTCCGAAAACATGTTGGTCAAAAATTTTGGTCAAAAAAATTAGAGTCCAAAAAAATTGTCGGAACATATAGACGTCGGAACATAGAGACGTCCGAACATAGAGACGTCGGAACATCGAGATGTAACCGTGCCAAAGATATGCGGTGAATGAAGCGAAATTGAAAGTATACTGGATTTTGCTATCTTTTACCGAAACGAATGGTGACTTCAAGTATTGTTTTCCAATACAGTTCATTTATATGAAAATCTAGAACCTGATTCCATCTCTCAATGGCAGCTGGGGGAGTAGAAAATAAAGACCCTGTTTTAGTCTTATAAATATTATGAGAAAGGTCGGGTGTGGTATATGCAAGGTTTGAAATGGATCATGATTGGTATTACAGTATTCAGCTTCAGTCATGGATGCTTTCCATTCTCTAGGAAAAACCGGCAATTAGTCCGTAAATACAGATAACAGGATAGTTATGGATATTATATTTTATGATTAAAAGCATTGGTCTGTAAAAGACGGTTATACGCATCTAGAAGATCTTTTACAGTTTATAGTTGATTTTTAATGAAAGAATCTTTCCAACTAATTTCATTCTTGAAATTTGTGATCGTTTTTCTAAGCGAGAGATGGGACTTTGAATGTTTATGTATAGCCCTCAAAAACCCTTGATTGTATGGTCCAATCAACGTGCTACGTGTAACCTTGCCAGGTCTACCCGCCCAGATAACACGAACAATGAGCTGTCAGGAAATCTACGGGTGCCAGCAGGCGCGTATCCAGGGGGGGCGTTGGGGGCGCGCGCCCCCGGGTAAGAAAAAGAGGAGAGAAAAAAAGAGAGAAGAAAAAAGGGGAAAAAGAGGGGGGAAACGAGGAGGAAGGAAGGGAAAAGAAAAAGAAGAAAGAGAGAAAAAGGAGAAAAGGAGAAAAGGAGGGAGCAGAAGAAAAACGCCAAGACACCGGGAAGAGATAGAGGAACAGTGAAATTATAGCGCTGATTCCTATTATATACACAGGGTAGCCAGTGGCGGATTTCGGATTTCGGAAGGGTCGTGCGCCTCAGCCCACCCCTAACACCGACAACTCCATTTTTGACGTTTCCATTTTTCCTTTGTGGTCAGCAAAACGTACCGAGTGCGAACAAAACAATCGTTAACAACTCACACTGTGTGTTGCCAATTTGAGCTAGCTTCACGTCCAGTTCTCATTTTATTATATTTATCCACAGTTGTTAAATATAGGACGGAAATCGCATTTGCGGCAGTCTATAATTGTTTTCTGGGAGAGGACCCCAGACCCATCGTATACAAAAGTCTACTTGGATTATCTGTCCCCTGATTTTTTTTCTGCAGACGCCCATGTATTTCCCCAAACTAAATTTCTAACCCATGAGATTTAAAACTTAAGGAGGTTTAGGAGCATCATTGGGTCTGGGAAGTGTTATTTCCGGCGATCTGGGAGGTATATTTGCCCAAAAATTTTGCACGCTACGCGCGAACCCATGGTCGCGCTCCGCTTAGATAGTATCAGAGAACAGACACGCGTCCCCACCATTATCCAAGACTGATCTGCGCCCATGCACTAACAAATTAACTGTGTCTGAATTTTCGAAAATTCCCTGACTATCATTCTTAAACATACTTCCCTCCACTCGTGCAATTTTGACCGGTCTGTTAGGGGTTGAAGGAGGTTTTTTTTATATTGGTTGTCCATGGATGAAAATTTGTGCAACATTTTGGGTATGTTTTAAAGTGAATTTATTTCACGAGAAATGTGAATTTTCAAATTCTGAACAAATAAATGGGATTAAACCCTTAAAAAGTGTGGCCAACGGGTATTGTGGGCCGCGACGTAGAATGACCTACAAAAGCAATGACCCACGAGAGATGCGATGAGGTCGAACATGATGTGTGACTGGTGACAAATCTTCAAAAAGGTTATGGATGAAAAAAAAACTATAATTGGGAAATACTTGGTTCTCAGGCAAAAGTGTACATCTGGTTGGTCATTTTCAAGCCCGAGATGTGCCATTTCCGGTGATCTGGGGGGTATCAAAACCAGAAATTTTCTTGTACGCTGCGCGCCAACCGATGGTGGCGCTCCGCTTAGATAGTAATTCGCGCCCCCCGGGTAAGAAAATCCTGGATACGCCTCTGGGTGGGTCAGGAAGTACTTGGAAGAGGAACGCCAATTGAGAAAGGCCTTATGGCCTTAAATCGATGGGAGTAAAGTCTCTCTTTGTGACAAACGAAAAACGTATTAAACGGACAAACTTATAGGAGAGTATAGTTGAACTTGAACAAATCACAGCCCTTTTATGAGTAAAGGTAACATTTAACACGATCACGGGAACAAAAATCCATTTCAAGTTATGCGTGAAAGGGAAATGGGGATTTCTTGTGGCCAGTGGTACCTTGGGAAAGAGCGAAAACATATCACAGACCTTTCTTGACCGTTTACTGGGCGGAATAACCCAAAAAACCTAACCCTTCTAGATATATAGACTTAGTTTTCAGGGTTAGAATATAGCTGAAATACAGATCTATTCAAAAATACCTATTTTTTTTAGGGGACGGTAGGGGGGGGGGGGGATGCTATTGATGTTTATTTCGAAAAATTTGGTTCAAAATTTGTTTTGATTCACAAAGTGTGAAAATTCTACATTTTGACCTTTTTAAAAAAATAGGAAAAATCTGGGTTCCACTTAGAAACAGGCCTGCACCTTTATTAATGTTCTACAACAAGCCCCACATATAACAAACACTACCCTGAAAAGATCAGGGCTATAGATAATTGGAAATTTCAATTATCATCGGAATATTGCCAAAAATCCGTCCAAAAGCTGTTGAAAACAGTTGATAAACTCTTCATTGTTTCAAAACGTCATATCTCGCGCACCCCACACCCCTTTTCAAAAATCTAATAAATATAATGTTCTTTATAGGCTTCCTTATAAAAGTAAAGCAATGAATATCGGCATAGCGCCCCAAATTCGATATTGTTATAACGATCTGCACAATGGGCACGGTGCATGTTAGCGTGTATATATATACGTGTATTGTATATCCTGATGGAGGGAGCCTGTCCGGAGTTCTTACGACAATCCTTATATCTCGGTCATTTTTCAACCAATTTCCACAATTTTAGACACAAATGATTGGAAATATGTTATTTAATACTATTTTAACATAAAATACACCAAAAACAAAACATTACTTACTAATTGGTAGTAAAAATGTATTCAAAAGTGAGCTACGCGGGGACCTAATTTGCATATTTGCATACATAATTAGCCCAAAGTTAGTGAAACTCATCAGAAATGAAATCAACAATTGTAAACCTTTCCATTGATATAAAGGTTCTTGGACAAATTATTCCTCTGAAATTGATGTAAATTGAGTCCAAGAATATTCACTTTTTGCTGCTTACTAAACTAGGTCATATTGCATTTGTAATTGGGTTAACTCTGAGGCGGGACGACCTCTCGAAAGCGTATATTTTTAACTCGTTATTGGCCCTTTAATGAGATGACAGTAATTAATTTTTAGACCTCGGTACAAATAATGAAGATACGGATTGAGGAAAATATGGGGTACCTCTCTGGTGATATAAACAATCAACCGATTCTTGATATAAAAAAACCAGTCTGTTTTGCGCTGATAACAAAGTGGGGAGAGAGTGCTTAAATCTGTTGACGTGGACCTTTGCACATATATTGTAGTCAGTGTTAAATAAAGATAAACGACCGTATAGTTCCTAACTTAGTTCAAATCTTCATCAGGCTTCGGGGATTAAATTAATAATAGCACGTCCTTGCTCTCTAGTCAATTTAGTAAAAATCATAGTCATGGTTTAATGAATCGACAACAAAGTCTCCAATTATAACGGCCAAACAAATGCTTATAAAATTATGTTGTGAGTCTATCACCATCAGGAGATTTGTCGTTAACAAAGGGAACGTATTGCAGTTTTACATTCTTCGTGAGAAAAGTGGCCTTCAAATAATACTGCTTCTTCCATATTTAAATGAATATTCATGAATATTCTAGGCAACAAACGCACCTGCATCAACATTCTCTGCCCTGTAAAGGTTAATGTAGAACTGACGAAGTTCTTCCAGAATATCTTTATATCCAAATAAATCCCATTATATTTCTTAATCTTACTAATACCAATTGCACTTTTGTTTCGTTTTTCGAGGTTCGAAAAATATTTGTAGCTTTTTGGATTCCCGAAAGGGAAAATTATGGAGTTACTCTTACCGACCTTGCAAAATTGTTTGATGGACCTCGGATTGCAAAGTGGGCGATAAATATATAACGCGGATCGCAGCAAAGTCGGCAATTACTAAACGACGGTTAGATTCCGTCCAACAGGGCAGCATATAGAAACGTTGTACTCAAAGCCGAAGCCAAATTAAATTAATCAGGTCACACATCCGGAGTCTATGCATGCTAAGTTCTTCATTACCGCCCTCATTACTTTCGGGAAGGATTTCATGCTGTAGCTGTGATTTCAACATTTTCTACCCAACGAGCCATGAGTCTAGTCATTATTCTCTGAGGCCTAAACTCATAGAGATGAATCATTCTATTCCTATTATCGTTTAGTCTCTCAAGAACGTCTTGTGAAATAGTCTCGAAGTATAAACATTCAAGGTGTGAAATGGTATTAAAGTCTCTTTCGTGTTTGCGTCTTGACTAACTAACTTAATAATAATGGTAACAAACCGGATGTGATACTTGATGAACTCTTATTTACATGATGGACAAGCAAAATCCTAATTAGAATTAATACTTAAAACAATGTTAGAAATGCAATCAGGGGGTGATAAGAGGTTTCCGTTCACGCCAAACATCTGATAAATCAAAAAAGTTCAATCAATTTCAAACACCGCAACCTACCTTTAATTTTTTTTTTTTTTTTGGGGGGGGGGTTGTTGTTTTTGTTTTGTTTTATCTAAGCTGTTATTAAACACAACGGTAAAGTTCCCTCCAAAAATAACAATATTAACATTCATAAAGGCATTAATTTCCAAGATAAGGGGTATGTTTTATAGGGTCAACACAATTTGAGAAGCATTATCATACCCAACCCTGCGTCGCCAATGGTTGTGTTAAAGACAGTATTTGATGGAAATTCCGGGTACCAGCAAAGCAATATAGGTTCTCTTAATTGCTTCGCTTTAAAACTATAATATGTGAGTTTTGTCACCCGTTATGTATTGGTTTTGTTTTGACGACTAAATATCATTCAGTGTTGATTGTAAGCCTGTTAGAAATGTCTACTTACCACAAAATATTGATTTGCTACATCACGTGCTTCATATAAGCTAAACAGTTTCCCCAATGTTCAGTGCATATTGTAGTGTAGTTTCGTATTACAATGCTCAGTCTCCCTCAAGTCAGTCAAAAGCGAACAAATTACTTGAAACAGACATTCCCCTCCTTTAAGTTCACTGTCATTTATAATGTTGACAAATTAAACCGTCTTCATATTTCTCAAAATTGGGCGTCAACCCAGCTTTCAAAGATTTACGACAAACTGTTGGAAGTTTGTCATCGTTATAGTTTAACCTTCTTTAGTTGAAGTTAATCAGAGTAATTCCCTTTCGACGTATGTGCAATACTCGCATTTAAATTGAGCTGATTTTATTTTCCCGGTATTGTAACAAATATAAAAACTACTTTCCTCCCACGTAACAGTTTCGAAGTCAATAATAACCGTCCCATTGTTAAAGGTATCCGGGTACCTATAGGCAATTTGCCCCATAGTCAGTACATTTGTTGTGTGTGATAATTTCATTCAAAATCGGTTGAAATTTTTCTTTCGAAAAGGCTTTTTCGTTTCCAAGATATACACATTTGAAGCTTTGATAAATTTGGAGAAACTCATTAAGTGTGTACAAACCTACAGACGTAGAGTGTTGCCTCATCAAAATTTCTTATTTTAGCCCAAGTTACCGGTAATAAGTTAACCCCTAATTACAAGCCCACATATAGCATTTCAATCATGAGATTTTCCTCTTTTCAAAGAAGACAATCAAATATTTCGAAACAATCGCCTTATGCCAGAGTCTTTGCAACGAAGGTTGAAAAAACAAAGGAATAACGTAACATAAAATTAGGCAGTCACTCGCAGTTACATCATCAATGTGCATAATAAGAAAAAAAAAATTAAGAAAGAAAACTTGTAAAATGGTCAATCTTTGATGGATTCCGATGGGAGTTGCAGCTATTTTCATGATTTCTATTACTCTTTACAGTGATTAAGACACTTTTGTTCCTATAGGTCTTCGTAGACATTTAAGGATGCACTCACCAAAGTAGCATTGCGATCTTCATGATGAACGACGCCCTCAAACAGCTAAGAAAAATATTGCTCCGTTTGGCAAATATTCCGTGTCTGCGGCCTGTCATTTTGGAAAGCTGAGGTGTTATATTATCACTATAAGACCTGAAACTGTTAACATCTTGGTTTCTCCTTTCATATTTGTTTTACGAGATAGAATGTTAACATTTCTGACACTTTAATCTATAACTGCATCACTGCGTTATATTGAGAGCTTAAATCACTTGATCGAGTCTCCAGGGTTGTGTCTGAAGGAACCATTAAGCATGTTATATCTTCCAAAATGCAACAAAGGGTTTTTCTTAGCTGTTTGGGAAACTTGTACATCACCTGTTATCACCTGTTATCATAACCTATATGCAAATATCGATGACTGTATAAGTGTCTCCTTTCATACAAAAAATCCCTAATACAATGTGTTCACTCATGCTTGGAAGTTAACCAGAATATAAACCCTAAAGCTGCTGTGGGCTGTGTGATAATAATACTGTTTTGTTTACATGTTTTCTCTATTTACCGTATGCCATGTGTAAGGTTCGTAACGAAAGTCTGCATACCATCCTGACAGCGTGATATAAATGTGACGAGTATTTAAAGTATGCTATAAATAAGTTATACAAGTTTCAGTCTTTTTCTATTTTAGTTCCGAATATAGTTGGCGTAAATGATATAGACCACAATATGGTTTCCGGTTCGAGGGGCAAAGTCCCTTCGTTTTAAACATCCTCACTTTGTTCTACAGATCCCGGCATACCGCCTAAGGCCACAGTTATTTATTATTTGGAACCCTTTTCACACGGGAACGTGTCTCTCTCCATCGACTGTAATGATTTCGCCCCCTCCTATCCCCCTCAGTTGAATAAAGAAAGAAAAAATATCATAAATTTTAACCTGTCGTCGATTTCACGAACAACAGTATCATAGGTCATCAGAGGCCAACCAGGGAGTTGTCCTGGGCCAACATTATACTCCGTTGAGTCTCTTTCGAATTTCTGCATTTTTATTTTATTATTATTATTATTTAAACATTTCTAAAGCGCACATATATATGTAAAAACATAAGCTATGGCGCTGTACAAACTTAAAAGAGTAAAGGTAAAAAACTTAACGAAATTTAAGAAACCAAGTTAATCATAAGAAAGAGGTAAAAATCTTTAAAACAGATAACCCTAAAAGACTAAACAAATCCAATAACGATGGAGAAAATGAAGTCAGTATATACCATGCCACAAAATCAGAAAATAGGATAAAACAATAGTAAGAGATAAATACAAAAAGAATGAGATAATAAGTAAAAATAGATTAATTATATACACGTGTGAAAATGAAAATCTTAAGACTGGATTTAAATGAACTTACAGTACTTGAATTGCGAATAGAAAATGGGAGTGCATTCCACAATTTGGGGGCACAGACACAAAAAGATCGGTCACCAAGGGACTTGCAGCGAGTGCGGGGGGTAGTTAAAATCAAACTGTCATGAGATCGTATGGAGTAGCCCACTGGTCGTGGTTTAAGAAGGTCCTTCAGATAAGATGGTGCAGATCCGTGAAGCGCCTTATAAGTGAGTGATAAAATTTTAAAATCGATACGATCCTTTATCGGAAGCCAGTGGAGAAGTTTAAAAGCAGAAGATATACTGTCATATTTGTTCAAATTTAGGATGATACGGGCAGCCATATTTTGTACACGCTGTAACTTATTAAGGGAAGAACTGGGAAGACCATAAAACAAAGAGTTACAATATCAAAGTGAGATGTGACAAGTGCCTGAACTAAAGTGCGAGTAGAATCAGTTGAAAGATGCTTACGTAATTTTCTAATATTATACAAATTAAAACTAGCGATTTTACATTTTTCATTTATATGTTTTTTCATTGATAAGGTGTTGTCCAAATAAACGCCAAGATACTTCACATCATTTACACAATTAATAATAGATGAGTCCACGTTAATACAATCAATTTCAAGTTTTGCAAGTTGAGTTCGTGAACCAAAGATAAGAAATTCAGTTTTGGTATCGTTCATTTTTAAGCGACACCATAGCCCATAGCATTTAGAGCACTAAGTTCAGAGTCGGAATTACCTGGTTTGAATTTTAGGTACAGGGCATGATCGTCTGCATACCCCTTACGACCTTTAAACGCCGAGAAATTGTCCGCCGTTCCTTCGAGTATTACTCATCCATACGTCTGCAAGATAATGCGTCGGATAAGTGGCACAGGGCCGTCGACAGCCAGATCAAGCCCCGCGCAAAGTTATGTCCTTCCTTTTAAAGTTATCATCTTACCTCCCACATTTCCCCTAGCCCCTCTTAACAGACCCGGTACTACATACAGCGTTCTGCCCCCCCCTCCTCCCTAGCGTCAGAACTATCAGTGGGGTGATATGCTGGTAGCTTACATTGGTTGGTGTACGTTTGAGGTATATTGCTAACAGCGGTAAAATGAGGCCTTTTCAAAGTTAAGTCTAACGTGTTCTTGAATTCATTGAAATACGGAAGATATGCACTCTTGCCAGGGACGTAGGTACACTATTTCATAGGCGAGGGCGAAATCACAGATTTCCTCGAGTGAGTTTGATAGGAGTTTATGAACCTTTATTTTACGTGCTGTACACGGATCACTAAAACTAACCGAGAGGAGTGGCATGCCCCCCGCCTCCCCTACCCCTTTTCGCACGCCACTGGCGTATGCTGGGTTTAGCAAAGTAATGCACTATAGCATAACATACTGTATCCAATAAGTACACAGTAAATATAGTGATCCTAACATTAAAGTCAGACTTTAATGAGACAAACCCTTCTACCATCATGATTGGTCTATTTGAAATAGAGCGGAAAACTGACATGAACGACTAAGCTTAGGAAACATATCTGATTGCACTTGGGAGATCAATAAAGTCTTAACATGACGTCATCGAGCTACATAGCCTATGTCTCATTTCCCTTAATATTGTTTATATAAACCCTTATATATTCTGTAACGGAGATGGGCGTTACATATGCTGAATCTAAAAAGGGTTTGAAGATCCCAGAAAAAAACACACAGCTTGCTACCGTCGGTAATGAGACACTACTGTACAGTCAATACATACAGCTACGGTCAATACCCACAACACAGTGTACATAGCAGCGTGGACATCTCAGGTCTAGATTAAAGATAACAAGTTATCACGTTTCATTACTGTCTGCATTTTCTAGCGACAAGAAGAAAACGTCATTTGCAAGCAACGGAAAGTTAACTTTTTCAGAGCGCGGCACGCGGGTTGGGGCGAGTCTTCAATGCCTTTAAGCCTTAAAAATGACATATAATTATAGCATAGGGTTCAGTGTCAAGCCTGGTTAACATTATAACTTGAAACTATTCATAAAAATACAACAAACAAGGATTCAGATCCTATAGTGGTTCCAATGATTAATTCAGCAAACTTTTCTAATACAATTTAAAACTCGAAATAAAACTGAAAATAAAATCATTTTCCAAATCTATTGTCGTACTTAATGTATTAGACAGAGTTTTTAAAAAAAAACCTGACTGGTGATATACACAAAGCAGATCCATACGTCCGGGAGGAAAAAAATGGCTTCTTACACCAACGGTAAGTGGTACAGTTGCAAGATTTGTTCATTCTCAAATAGATTACTGCATATTTATATAT
>JAIPMN010004254.1:0-17396 GCA_020650975.1 Apostichopus californicus | reverse complement strand
ATATATATACATATATATCCATTATGCCGCATGCTTTCACTCTTAATGTAGCTGTCGTTAACGTAAACAGTATTCATGAGAAGAGAAGAGACCATAATTCAAATAAAACAACAAAGAACATAAGAAAAACTCTTATGCGATCTGTAATGTTTCATTGTTGATCTAGATATCTCGATTGCAATTTGGTCACTCGAGTCCAAGAGAAATGGAGCGTACGTAATCTCTGTCAAATACAATCTCCCATCGTCATCGGAAATCTGGTTCATGTAATTAGTCTATGCATAAGACGTAAGAATGATCTTATGTGTATAATGTTTGCGTCGATAAATTAACTAGCCTCCATTAGAAACGGGTAAAATGCATTGGACTGGAAATTGGAAATGGCGTTATTATTAATATTTTACTTTATAACTTAATCAGGTATTCAAAGTTGATTACATCATAGCTGATTGTAAGAACATTTAGAGATTAAGAAAATTGAGTGCATTAAGAACATTCCCTGTGGAGTTGTTACATGTATGCCTATTCGCACAATAATTGACCTAAAATAGCAAAGTTATAAAAGATCTGTTGTATCGCCGTTGCTTCTAGAATCATTCTTTTTCCTCCAATGTTGAACATGAACTTGGAGGGTGAAAAACATACAAAGATACTAATTGCCGATATCACTACAATGGTATATGGTATGATATATGTATATGTACATATATATATATATATATATATATATGTATATATATATATATGCATATATGTATATATATATATATGTATATATATATGTATATATATGTATATATATATATATATATGTATATGTTTATATGTGTATATGTTTATATGTGTATATATGGATATATTGATATATGTATATATATATGTATATATATGTATATATATATACATATATATGTATATATAACATATGTATATATGTATATATATATACATATATATGTATATATAACATATGTATATGTATATATAACATATGTATATGTATATATAACATATTATACGTACCCTGTAGCTTATTGTAAATATAAAAGAGAGTAACTTTTTTTGAAGATTCCATGTCATCGTTAGCCTATGTTTTGGGGGAAAAACTCCACAAATTCATTCTATTCATGTAAATTTCAACACAATAGTGAACGTTATTCATACGGCACTTCTACTGTGAAGTAAGATTCTGGTGTGAAGTAAATGCGTGGGCGTATATGCTGTGTTATTTGACCTACCGTATTCAATGACCCAAAGTCTATGTTACATATTGGAACGGATTTTATCATATTATTCCTGGGGATTTAACTTTGGCATTATCAACGTCGTCAATCACCAAAAATATTAATGAAAATTATTATTACTTGAAGAAAAAGCTATAGGCATGAATTTCAATGTTTTAGCCTATTACAAAGCCTGTCTCTTGTAACATACCCAATATTTTAATCAATGTCTTAAATTGATTAAAATGGCTAACTGCTTACTCAGAAAGCTTTGTACAGATGTGCAAACTTATGTTAGTTTTAAGTTTATTTTGTTGATCCCATGTTTCCTTTGCATAGTCAGTAGTATTCTTCACCGAACTGTCAAAGTACTTTTCCTGAAGAGGTTGATATTTTTCTGAATTATTGATTTTCTTTACGTTGTTGACCTATTATTCAAGCATGATTATCTTCCGAAATTCATTGACAAAATCTTTGAAATGCTCAAAGATTTTTTTCCTCTCTCTTTCTGCTTATTACCCTCGCAACCGGTAAAATTGGGGCACTAATAAGCTATTTTCCACCTACAGACGCGCATGCGTAAAGGTGAAATAAAATTAATGCAATGTTGAAAATACATATACTGTAGAAAGATGCCTATACGCGGTCGTTCATAAATGAAAAACCTACATAATTCAGTGTGCCCGAGATATGGCAACAATAATATTATTAAAATGCAAAGGCTACATATACAGACATAAGTGAAGCATAACCTACGGAAAGATTGAGTAAAATATCGTAGAATTAAACCAGAATCTAATTTAACCGGCGACTTTGATACTTGCATCCAGCTGTTACAACTCCTTATCAAGATCTTCACATAAATGTTGTAGAGACCGTTCTCAATCCTTGAGAGTGGGTCTTAACCCAAATACACTCAGCCCTTATTCGACACACCGTAAACCGACAGCGCTATTCAACGCAGTCCAAACAGATAAGCCTATAGCTGAACAGGTCCAATATAATTTATCTCTCGAACCGAAATAATTTTTAGCGAAACAATCAAACTTGTCGAAGACAGTTCTAATTGCATCTGTTACTCAAGATCACGCATACTTGGTTAGGTTTCATTGTTGAACTTGAACATCATGTTAGGCTCGACTGCTTTCATGCATGGCATTTCAACTATTAATTGATTTTACGGCTGTGTGGATCAGTCGATACGGGCATCTTGAGCACATACACTTCATTGAATTGGCAGACGATATATGAGCTCATGTTTTTGTATGCACATTGGAGATTTCATTCTATTTATTTTGTATAAATTTGGCACCATTTTGTATGAATATGGTCCATAAAAACTTTATAATCAGAATGAAGACACACCGGGAAAGTCACATAATGGCGGTTAACGTACTTCATATACTTGTTTATCAGTTCTCTATCATGTCTTATAGGCCTACTTAAATAGTACACAAAGTTTGGACCGAATAAGATTTCTTATCAATAAACTTGTAAAGACACGTGTAGAGACAATAAATATTTTTTTCAACTTAAAATATGGATTGCGTGGATCTGTTATTTAAATAATAGACAAAACTTTAAAAGCCAAATCTAATCAGCTTCACAATCCATCTCTGGGGCAGTTTTCAAGGCTATGTGATTGCACTTTTTTTGCTCCAAAAGTAATTGGCCTTCTGTCTGAATGGAGAAAGAAAAACAATTGATTGCTATAAAATACACCATCTCTTACTTTATGATCCGTGCCTTCTTTCGTATCGATTTGCTCCATAAAGCAAAAACAAAACAATAGTAAAGTAGCCATTCCAAAATATCAAATTTATTTTGATGAACAACAACTTCTAATGGCCAAAAAAACAAACTTGTACAACAACACAGATATGAAGATGAAATGTGCATTTAATTTGATTAAAAGGAAATCTTTTTGGTGCCACTTTATTAAGAAAGTTTGGATTGGTTTGAAAATGAAGAGGAAATGGTTCGATGGTCAGCGAAGGTTACAATGATTAATCAGATTTGAAAGAACAATGAACCATGTCGAAAGAACAATGATGCCATCGGTTTTTAACCATAAATGACATACATGATTATTATGTCGTTAAGTCTCATATTAATTGGTGTAACAAGTCCATTATGATCAGCCATGAGTGCGCATATGAAAACCGTCTCAATTGAAAGCGATCATTCTTTTTTGGGGAAAAAAGTGTAGAGGTGCATATTGATAAAGTTGCTCAGATTGATTTTGTTGGATAATAAATTTTCTGTATTACATTAAGGCAGCAAACTCTTATTTGCCCCTTTGTGCATATTTTGTTAGAAATACAATGTCAGTCAAAGGTTATTGCCAAACCCGTCAAGATGTCTCCTTTAATCTGATATCAATAATTTCAAGTTTATAAATATTTTCATACTTAAACGTATACAACCAAAAATTTTGAGAAAAAAAAAACGCCGTCTAAAAGTGCATCGACTTTTTTGACTTTTGATCAAATTTAAATTTTATTCAGATCACAATTAAAGTTTCATATTCATTCCAAAGTGGATAATGGTCTGTCGTGTTACAGATTTCATTGAAGATTATTTAATAATTTTCGTTCGCCTCTATACGTTGCCCCGAATTCCAAGGAAATTATTTTCACTGTAACTATATAGGCCTTGTTCCTCGATAAAGCCATGACAATGAGCGAGAGAGAGAATCCTCACGGGTGGCCTATCTCTGTTCTTATTTAATTTGGTCTTGTCTAATTCTTCGTGATGGAGACAAATTTTACGACTCATTCGCGGAGTAAATGTGTCCATTGTCACTTCGTAAGCAATTAAGCAATGACTTCCTGACAGAAATGCACGATTTAAAATAAAGACTTCGAAAAAGAAGGTCGGTTGAAAGGATTCTGTAATCCGTAGAATAATTTGTAAGGACACGAACTAAACATGAAGAATACAGTGGCATGTTTTGTAACACATTGCACTTAGAGGCGGCAGGGTGTCGTGAGGTGCCAAGAAAGAAATCATAAATGTAAGGTTTTAACATTAAAACGGCGACAAACTGATAGACGTATTATGATTTAATTATGAAGCTCAATATTATCTGTACTTTTTCTCACTTTCATAGAATGTTTGTTGCTTGAATCTCTAGAGTAGAGTCGTTATTTTGATCACTTCAGATGAGTACAAGGAAACATCACGAAGTAGATTATTGCGACAATAAAGTTTAGGGACCCTATAGCTGTCAATATGGGACAAAAGTTTTGATGAGCATGTAAATGCGGAAACTGCACACTAGTAGATTAAAACTATAACAATATCTAAAAAGGGAACAATAAACACCACATTTAGGTATCATAAAATACTTTCCAATCCAAATACCCAAGACAGACTCAAACCTCGAAAATCATTAAAGCAATACTTCTTCTGTTTTATTTGTTTCTTTGTTTTCATTTTCATTTCCATTTTGGAGGCTTGTTTTCTGTTACTTACATTCAGTATCCTTGCTTTCAGGTGAAGATGACTCTTGCTGTGAGGTTTGCCATCATCGCAAACGCGAGCTATCCCGAGAAAAGACGAGAGTCAATCGAGCCAGGTCGCGATCAAGGGAAAGGACTCCTCGAGGATACGCTTCTTGTAGTGACACCAGCACGGGGTTTTCCGAAGAAAGCCGATCCCGTGCCGATACCTCATCCGAAGATACGAGTAGCTTAAGTTGCCAACAGGAGGAGCGAGGACGCCCGTCGTTAAGGAGAGACGTTACACAGTCTACCGTAGAAATAATCGAAGAGAAGGAAAATCTTAAGGAGAATGTCTCCAAACCAGCAAATGTGAAAAAGAGCTTCAGTCTCTTTAAAATGTTCCAAAAAAGTCGAGCAAAAGAGAGGAAAGTCGGTCGGCAGTGCCCAGTTTGTGGCAACGAGGAAAGCGAAAGTTGTTGTATTTCAAAGAGAACTCCGGTCCAGGAACCATGGTTTGACAACAATTTACGAAAACAGAGACAACCAAAACCTGGAACTATAGGAAGAAAACAGAAAATAGATAACGAAGATTTTATAAATGCTTGGCGAAATAACGATGGCAGCGTGTCATCATGTGAACTGTATTATACTAGTAGCCAGTCGGATTATGAATCGCGGAGCCGGCGCCCTAACAACCGCAATGTATCTTTCGAATCAGACAGTGAATGCATGGTGAGGCATCGCAGGATACAACGAACAAAAAGTGGCGGTGAACTCTGCATGTTAGGAAGAAATAATAACAACCCAGATAGTCTCAAAAGACGACTATTGAGTCGATCTTGTGAACGTCTGACAACAACTTCGACCGACTCACAAGAGACAAAAAGGGATTTTGGTCAACAATTTGTACAAAATCGTCCTGCTGAAGAGCAAACTGTATCCGATAAACTGCAAAGACGTTATCGGAAGAAAAATAGTAGAAGCAAGTCGTGCGAAAAGTTGAATGCTTTGAATTCGCCGCAGAAGAAGTCTTACAGAAACTATGATTCTGACTGGGAGATTAGGTCTACAGTCGAAACGTCTGTTGTAAGTCAAAGTGCGAGCCTCAAGCAAAGACAGAAAGCACGTTCTTGCGAACGTCTTAGTGAAAGACAACCGGAAACAGACGACGAAGTAAGATTAATAGAACGCAAAGCAAAAAGAAAAAACTTAGAGCAAAAGCTCGGATCAAAGGTCATTGGAAATTTGGAATTATCTGGAAACAATGGAAATGCAATGCTCATCACAGGAATCCCTTCAAAACCGGTTATAAAAGAAGCGACTGTGCGAAAGACTAAAATAACAAAATCGCCCCAGAACCCTTCCGAAGAAGTGCACTACAGTAAAAAGTCTACCAGTTTACCACGGCAACGTAGAGTTATATCGGACACTGACGAGGTATGGGTTAAGGCCAGGTACGACAACAAACCTTGCCACGAGTGCAATTTCAATCAAAATGATTATTACAGTGACAATAATTCCGCAAGAAAAAGTCAGACTCTAGGCCGAAGGTTGCCTTCTCGAACGGATCAATATCGCGACACCGCACCATCTTTCATTCTGTGCAAAGACAACCAGAAACAAAGAACTTACGGACAAGAGGATGTTATCCTACGGCTCCAGTCGAGTGATGATGCCGTATGTTACAGTGAACAACTGAGACTCGTGGCGTCGAATCAACGCGAAAAATTGTTTAGCTCAACGCATGATTGCCGACTCGGTCACGAAAAGATACCATCAGTGAACGGTAACAAAACAAGCCAGGGCAGCAACAGATCGCGAACTCGCTCCTGCAAAAACCTAGATCCTTTACTAACTGAGGATGCTTTTGGCTACGAAATGCGAGATCCTCATTCCGCTTATATTAAATACCCTCAGTCTAACAGTAAGTCAGTCTTAGAAACGAACATTGACGAACATTCTAGTCTAGGTCGCCATAAATATACCTCACTGACGTCACTGTCAACAACGGTGTCAACGACATCGGAAGACTCGTTAGACTCTGGGAACGGTTCGCTCTCTGATCGTACCTTGAAACAAGAAGAAAACGCGAATAGCTATAGTCCGATCGACGCCGAAAGACAACGACAATTAACGAGTGCCCCACGACAGATGACAACACGTCCATTAGTTCGGGGGTGTGGCCCAGTTCATGAAACGAGCGACTATGAATCGGAAGCAAGTTTGAGCGATGCCAATTTACATTCGAGACCAATAGGAAGAAGACAGTTACCTAAACTTGATCAAAACTTTAACGTTCAACCAAATTCACTTGCGTCCTCTTACAGACGACCGAGGATTCGTTATGTAGAATATTAACGCAAATACTCCACGTGATTGGCTGGTTTCAGAGAGGATCAGATTTTTGTTTTGTTTGTTTGCTTTCAAATCATTCTTTCTTTATTTATTGCACTGAAATGATTTTTTTTATAAGTTTTATTTATATCAACCAATCCATAACTTGAAATAACACGGATTCTTATTTATATATGTATAACAATTAATTTTTTTTCAAGATAATTAACTATTAAAATATACAATTTTCTCAATTCAGAAGGTTTTAAGTTAAGCAGAAAACATGTGGACGTGCAGCTTTCAAAGTTCTAACATTTTGATATAGAAATTTGACAATATAACGATAAAACAACTGCCGAATCTTCGAGCAGTTTAAGATAAATTGCATATTTAGTAGTTCATTCGTAGTTCATTACGAAATTACACATTTTCTTGATTTATAAAAAATAAATTTTACATATCATTTATGGTTTATTCAACATCGAGAACCAACATTCGTTAGAGGCTCAATACATTTTGACACTGTTTTGAATTTAATTTCGAAAAGTTTTCAATTTCGACTACTCACCTGATTTTTTTTTAAAGGACTTTTAATACAAGAACCATTGAGTTAAAGCACCCATACTGTAGACATTTCTCAAAACATCTTGTTGCATGAAAAATGAATAAATCGATATTATTTTAGAAATTTTCCATGTCACTGAAATTATTAACCCAAATGCTCTAATGATTAAAAAGGATCTTGCCAGAACTCCTAACTATAAAGATCAACATTTCAATGAAGTAGAAAACATTGTTGTAACCGTAGGTTTTTCAAACGACAATTCCAAATCTTGCTTCATGAATCAAAATAGTTGTGTAAAGTCAACATTGTATAGGTGAGATTAACACTTAACACATATATACATTTAGTGTTTCGGGCTTGATCAACTCTCTCTGAAGTTAAGGGAATAAGGGAATGAATTTATATATTTTTTAAATATATTTATAAGTCGCTTATATCCTTACCGATGCAGTATTTTAAAAGAATCCCTCAAAATACGTAAAATACTTCTTAAAATGGTACAAGGAACGACTGTGGTCCAAAAATACATTTCATATAGATCATAAGGTGAGTGCAAATGCTCACATTCGCGCATATATCTGACCGTCATACCCTCAAAAGTAATGCGTGCAGGCCAATATGGTAGCCTCGCTTGTGGCTCGTGCTCGTGCAGGGTAGCAGTCATTGCATAATGAGATATATTTACATTGGATATCTAATAAAGAATGCATAGCCTTTACATACAATGGGACGTGATATCCTTCCAATGAGGAAGATCTTGATTAATATCGTCCGGTAAAATATTAACAATGTTTCAAGGCTTTCATGAATTTTCAATTTAGCAATATTAGGAGGTGCAGACTCGCAAATTTAGGATTTTCTCTCGTCTGTTGTACTATCGCAATTAACTGCAACCCAAAACAATCACTTATGTCCTCCGAGGTCTAATTCTGATGCGTACAAGCCGTTTGTTTTCTAGCAAGGGATATGTTCAAAAGTTATACTCCTTTCAAAATCTAGGAATTCGAAAGGGACTTTGGCATTTGAGTAAACAGCTTTTACGGTACTTATCAATATTTCAAGAGTACTTCTTTCAATTAGTTAATTGCCTGCGACTGTTAAATGAACGACTGTTGCTCTGAGGCTAGGCATTTACCAAATCCGCAACCCGCTTTTAAGTTAGAGAAGGGTTTAAGTTAAGACGTAAAAGTCAGATTGTTTAAAGTAAGAAAGTCGTTCCGAATGAGCATTTAATATAATCATACCCATATACAAAATTTAAAGATATTTCGACAAGAACGTTGAGATTTTCAAACTTTACAAAGGACGCCCTTTCACCCTACATGAGCCGAAACGGGATATAATAACGTTAGAACCATGCCATATCATTGTAAGTAGAATGTGTAGTGCAAAGCCCTTTGCAATACGTCGAGATGAATTTTTAACCGTATGTGCTTGGATAATGGCATGATAAAAGAATGGCAGTTCAAATTATACCAACAACCGGAATTGTCAGAAAGTAGATTTTTTTGTCATTTATGTACACCAAGTTGTATAACAAAAATAACCCATAATTTGAAAGGAAATATTTATATTCTTCTCAGTACTGACAAAGTCTTTATAATATTGCACAATCATTTGCAATGTGTCCTTCCATTGATGCTAAACAATTCAATAATATTTCCTTGAAAATAAGAAATTGTTAGATTTCTTCTTTACACAGGTTTAACATATGCCTCCTAGGGAAGAGGTGCCCTATATGGTTTACTTAGTATTGTACCAGTGGTTAAGAAACTTAATTATGTCTCATGAAATGGAAAACATCCCCTCGGCTATTGCTTTCTTTGCCTTTTATGACAATTTTGCGAAAACAAGTCCGACTCGACTTCACTTCCTTCAGATATTTGTTCCAACTAATTGTCCGCTTGGAAGCTTTGGAAGTCATAGAGTATTAGCAGCCATTTACAAAAAAATGCAAACTTGAGGGGAAAAAATGTCTTTTGAAATTTGTTCATGGGTAAAATATTCTTGCCTTGGGCTTTTTGCTATACGAAGCTCACATTGTGTAGAAAGCGTCCGATTGTGGTTTTACAACTGGTGTTTTCGGAATCCTATTTTGCGCTCTTCATAGGCCTGTTCCCAGCGGGTGGCCACTATAGGTGTGTGAAATTTGTTTAATATTAAAAGTCTAAAGACTTAACCCATGTTTTTTTCTGCTTTTCTTTTTTTTTCTTTGCATCTATTTAACCAAATCGCATTACCGTTTTCGCCCTTGTGGATTTGAATGGCTCATTGCGTATAGCTCCATGGTTTACCGAACTTTGTAGTGGATGAACTTTGGTCATTGGGGTCTGCATTATAATGAGTAGAGAGTTGTCGAAAGCTAAATATGGAAACTGAGTATCGTAAGTCTTTGATGTAAAGAAAGCTGAACTAGCGTTTGACTTTGTCATCAACAACCGCCTGTACATCTGCTTAGAGCCCTAAACAGCCGATTGTAACTGAGCGCGGCTGTTTCCGAACAGTTGTATAGTTTAATATGCACGTATATACATCAAGAAGAGATGATACTGTTTTTGTCAACTTATCAATGAGTTCCGCGATTCTTTACAGGGGTATTTAGTCAAGCGCGGGATAAGTGAGGTGTACAACCCCCCCCCCCCCCACCTTCCCCAACTCACACACATCTTTCTTTCAACCCCCCATTAAGGTATGGTAAACTAGCACCATCTTGCTTGCATATGGAACTAATTATAGACCATTCAATAGCACAAATATGCCTCAGAATGTTTTCTCTGTGTGGGTTCTCAATCTCATCCCCCCTCCCTACATGGGAGTCGGCTTCAACGACCCCAGGGCCACACCGTCTCCTTCTTAAAATCCTGGAAACTCCCCTGGTACAGTATCCCTTCTGTATTGCGGTACTGTGTAATACTGTTAGAGACATACATATAGGCCGATATACCTAACTAGATATATATATATATAAATGAAAACGTAATGAGAAGGAAAATCCAGGACAGTGAAAAAACTTCCAGCCTCCACCGGGATTCGAACCCGGGCCTTCCGCTTTGTACGCGGACACCCTAACCAACTAGGCCATGGACGCTGATTGTATGTCCAGAGGTTCTAAACCGGTAAGGAAGGTCGTAATTTCACTGTAGGCGTTTGACACCTGTATCGAACAATACTAGTTCTGTTTTTGGTGTATTGATAAAGGCCTATAATTAGATACTAACTGAGTTGATCGAAAGAGGTGTCCAGGAAGACTTTTCTTGTGTTCACACAACAACATATTTACTTCCTTTACTTTCCGTTATATACAATTCAGTGAAATACAGTTTGTTATCAAATCCAGTTACATAACAAATCAGTCATTGAATATTTTTCTTTATACGCACTTTTATCATCGATTCGCACATTTTTTCTTCAATTTTTTTTTTTACCATTGGACTGTTCAATTTCAAGTAAATTGGTTTAACTATATATACCCATCCCATTTGTTGTTTTTTTACACTTCATGTGTGCTGCTGGAACAGTATAAATGTAATGAATTGTTATTCTATATATATTAAATTGGATTAAATTTTGACGAAATTATATGATACCTGTCTCTTCTCTCTCTTTGTTTTCTATTTCTCACTCACTCACTTTCACTCACTTTCTCTGTCTTTGAAATATATGCAATGAAAACCCTTGCAATCCATTTAGCTATAAATTTCCAGACAAGCAAAGGAACAAAAGTTTTCAGAGATTTTCATACAGACTCTCATCAGAGGAACTTCCCTTCACGTCACTAACAACCCCGTTATCGATCGCCTATATTTACCTCTTGGCACCTATCCATATGTAGGTATGAAACCATGCATGGCACTATACTGTTGGGAGAACAAACACTTTGACTCAATCTTTAAAAAGTTTTTTCCTCCTTCCCCTTTCTTCAACGTTAATTAAAATGTGGCAAAAGAGAAGTTTGTTGGACTTTGAAAGTCAATCAGTGCATGCATAACACCAGAAGGCAGGAAGATAAACAAGCCATATTCACATTGTTAATATTACTGTCATTGTCAGCACATGTATAGAAAATGACAAACGAAATATGATTCGCTATTGAGATTTGCAAATGGAAGATGAACTATACTTTATTCGTTATGAATAATGATCTATTATTTTGAGATATAACGGAAGAACTTCAAAAGGATGCCGCTAAATCACCAATAGCTAGCAGAAGTGCGAGTTACTAGTAAATTTAGTCTCTTTCTATGCCGACAGTGATTATATACTACTGGGATAACAGCTTTCCATGGATAAACTTAGTAAGATTGAACACCATCAACATATGTATAATATACATAACATTAACTTTATGCAACGCAGCAAACATATCGTCAGTTTCATATACAAGTAAACAGTAGTCGCAAACTGTGTTGTTGTTTTTGTTGCTTGTTGTGTGTTGTTGTTAGCGTTCTCGTCTTGGCTTATGATGTTGCCCTCGGCCGGTAATCCACAAGGAAGATGATAAAAACTTGTCAACATTTCTTTCGCTTGATTGTTTTATAGTAAGATCAATGAAAGCGAGTTACTCCAAACTGCTCCCATCTCAAACGTACCCCTATACCCCCTGCAACCATGGCTCTTTGTACGCGCACACTCTTTACAGAAAGCATTGACTATAACACACAAAAGTTGTCTAGAGCTGGGCAAGAGCATAGAAGCCTTTAAGTGGATATATCAACACTATCCCGTTATACTAAAACAAAGAAAAACTGAGAAAGAAAACAAAATAAACCAGAACGTCGAACTCTGAGTGACCTAGTCCTACTTGTTCTTAGTGTAAGTTCAACTTGTCATGAAATTATGACTTTATCTTCTTAAATTAATGCATGTCTGTCATTCGTCTCACTAATGACCGATTTTTGCGGTACCCTTTAGCACCTTTTAATTCTTACAAAATCGAAAGGGTCCATACTGACAGATCCATTCATCGTGGTCTAGCTAGATTATATATAGACCAAAAAGTCCACGCATCGTCGATGCGTGGATTGATCTGAGATGACGCACCGGTCCACGGCTAAAATTTGTAAAGGCGCAAAACACATTTGCTTCTCCCTTTTCACAATTTATGTCACTTTTCACGAAGCAGATTTATTAAAGAATTTCTAACGATCATCGTACATGCCCGGGGCCTGTAGTATTGAAAGATCATGCCAGCAGACGTCATGCTGGGACATCCTTTTAAAATCGAATTGAACCGGAACTTTATCCCACAGGTGTACCGACGAGTAACAATTTGATTAACGCCTTCGGTGGTGATGCATACACGTATGGGCTTGGTGCTGTGTATGATTGATTAGACGTGTTAATACCGCTCCGCTAGTATAAGCCGGTTAGAGTGCGGACATTCGCTCTGGACCATCTTCTGAAGATGGATAAGAAGAACTGAAAAATTTCATCTTTCCAACCTGGAAATTTATTCTGAAGAAAGCAGTCAAGAAGAGGATTTATTATGACTTTGTTTTGAGTATGTAAACTAGACGTTTTGAGCATCAATCGTGGGCGTAACTGCCATTACCTATTAACGGAAGGTGTAAAGTAAAAAGAAAACGAAATCATAGCTCACGGAAAATTGGATGTGTTGGTACTTATAGCTAGGTTGCATGTAGTCACAGCAATAAATAGTGAAGGGCCTACTCTGATCCTTCTGTGTTTAATAAAGTTTGACTGAGTAATGCGTTTACAGATTATTAAAGCAGTATTTCAGTCGTTTCGTTATAACAATTCGACCGTACATGGCGAGTATTAATCAACTCTGATAAACATAACATGTCCGGTTAATGTACCAATCTGTTAAAAGAAATTCGTCCACTTAATTGTCTGCACGTATTTATCAGCATAAATCACATGAAAACACAAACGAGTAATCCATTCATACTACCAGCAATATTTTCTGATAAATGATAGTTGAACAGTTCAACAGTTCAACAAATGAAATTTGAAGTAATGGGTTTATGATATACATGGCACGATATCTAAAAATTTACATAAACAAGAAGAGCTGATGTTTCATTCTACAATGAGCGCTCTTTCTTGACGTCGTTAGTCCTAAAATTTATTTTTATAACTCTAGTTACTAAATAAATGCGAAGAAGATAATACCATGTTAGGTAATAGATATAATGTAAGCTGCAAATTCACTGCATGAATATTTATATATATATAATATCGGCAGGTTTTGTAGCCACCTTTGTTAATCATTCAAAGTGTGCGTCGTATTTATCACATAACGTCATCCTCTTTACAAGCAGATCACTATATACTGAAATGCACATCCTATTGTATTGTACAAGATCTATAGACTGGGTGTGATGGATATAATAATCAGATCACTATATAGTGAAATACACATCCTATTGTAAAGTACAAGATCTATAGCCTGGGTGTGATGGATAATAAGTAGATCACTATATAGTGAAATACACATCATATTGTATCGTACAAGATCTATAGCATGGGTGTGATGGATAATAAGTATTGATTTTGATTAATGTTCGATGCAAGTTGGCACTAAACTATTCCATAATAAGATAAGTTTATTAGCTCAACTTTAGTCAAGTTTCGTTTCAAATAATGACGAAAAAAGTCGAAAATTACGAAAAAGTGTCCAATTTTTATATTTCTAAATTCATTGGTAACTCATGCCGCATTGGTGGGAAACCCTTTGATTTGTGTAATAGCCGGTATTTAGGTTTGGTAAAATTGTGGCCAAATAGCTGCTTTAACATGTTATCTCTATATATACTTTATTCAAAGGAAATATCAGATTAATCGAATACCTAATTATAATATATGATTATGTCACACTTACCACTTCTTAATGAATACTATATGTAGAACATAGAAAAATTACTGTCGATGCAAAGAAAAAAATCACATCAACACGTCACCCCATAGGCCCTATACTGATAAAAATGTCAACAGAAACTTTACACACATTAAGTACCTCTTCAAATACGAATCTTTACTGCAACCTTCCCTTCTTTTTATTTTGAAGTGTCCGAACCTTTTCGCTGCCTTTTTTTAGCCTTGCAGTAAGCTAAAAGATAATAACGGCAACTTCACCATCAGTAAAAATTTCAAGTATGTTGTTACTGTGACGTGCTCATGGAATCATTTCTTCTCTTGATTCGCTGAACATGTAATGAGAAAAAAATTGAATATGAAATGACAAAGGTGTCACAGAAATCCATCAAAACCCCCTCGAGCGTAATTTCTCATCGCGCAACCGCGAAATCCTTACAATTTATTGATGTTCACGAGTGATGTAGCTGTCAATGTAATCACACTTCCAAATGGATTTTAGCAGAATTGAAGTTGTTGATAACTTTTTAGAGTGCACCCTCTCGGGTGGGCCATTAAAGGGATCGTTTCTCCTTCTCGTTGTTTTCTTTTAAATCATTTTTAGCTTCGAATTTTTAGTGACGAAATGTTAACAGTTTATGTAAATTGCCATGAAAATTATAAGCCAATTTTTGAATTGAAAGCAACTTCGATGCTGTATTATTTTTGAACTTGATATACAATATTAATACTGGAACTGTGACTTTTGGTGAAATTAATATGTTAGGATAATAAGGTTATCCTACCGTTACTTTAATCATTAGAATCATAACCGTCCGTATGCGGCTTTTTGCGTGTCATTACTAAATTAATATGACCATATTACACATCACGATGTACACTGAGTAGAAGGTTGAGCCGTTTCTTCTCGCTCAAAGCTGGTACAGTTTGTTGGATATTGACTCGACCAGTTAATTTAAGATAATAAATTCCCAACCGATTCTAAGAAGCGTAGTATATAGGCCTCCGTGTATCTGCAATGAAAGTGTGGTGGGCCTTTTATAAGTGTTTGTGTTGTGTCAAATGTAACGGGTTATTCAAGTTCTTCTAACATCTGATTTTGCTTTGAATTGACATTTCACCCTGGACATCTTTCAATATATATATACATACACTAGGAGATCACGTGGTTGGCTATTCCTGATATGTGAGTTATTAACGGTTTAATCCAAAACGTTTCTTTTGTGTCTCACAAAATTAATGTTTATTTTTATTGACAAACATTTCAAGGTTTTTTGCTTACTATCATCGTTCCCCTGGTGAATGTTGGTGAATTCAAGTTAAATATCTTTAAGTATCTTAATTAGCCTGTTTAAAACCAAGGAACTATTACGTAATAGCAACATGTTAAGTTTACCAGTTTACCAATTTGCGACGATTGTCAAACAGTAATATCGTGCAACAAATTCACCGTATTTGAGCGTCGAATAAGTTTTGTATACAAACGAAACGAATTATTTTCATGTCGTTAATTTTGAATAGGTGTTAAATAATGTTGTTCGTCTAGGCTACAAAACTACATCATGTTTATAATTGATGTCTTCTTTATTGATCAATGCCGACGTCATTCCGGGATGTCGTTAATGTTCTTCAAGTGTCTAAAGTATGCACGCATTCGTCACGGTTACATCGGAACGTCCGCTGTGCGAAACACAGTTGTGCCTAGAATGTAGGCCGCGTCCCATATACAATTAGGTGAGATGTAAGTTAGTATAATAGCGATGCGCTTTGTCGGACTTTATTACTGTTGACTGCATGTGAAGTCATGTCTATTTTAGTGGATATGATCTCAGAGGATCGAATAACAGACACCTTTAAGAGGCACGGTGAAAGTAAATATCAGAGATCATAACCTTAATGCAGTCTGTGTAATTACAGTCTTATTAATAACGAATAAAGTGCTAGATACTGCTATATTTTCCCCCAGTCGCATGCATCTTTACCATGCTGTCTATTCAACGCTATGTCTCAGTGTGTGAGTCTAACTATGAAGAAAGTTCTAAATATCTCAGTTTATAAGGACCATGCCATTCGTGTGCGAATACTGCTTTGCAACCGATGGGTATATTTGACAATTCTATTGTACTTTGTATACAGAAAAAGTAATCTACATAAGTGATTGCACAATAAATGCAAGCAGTCGAGTTTCTTAGAATGTAACGGTGGGCTTTAACTTTTGCCACTTAAAAACTTTGGTCCCCATGTTGCTTTAATTGCTTCGATACAACATCTCCATCCATATCTACATTTGGGCTTTTTCAACCGTCCATAATTCCTTTCGTCAGCCTCCAACGACTCTCCTCTACACTTCAACCATCCCCTCCCCCTTCTTCCCACAAACTCTCAAACCTTTTCCAACTTTCCTGCACCCCTCTCAGTATTTGTCACACTCACACACACACATCTATATAACTATAGTGAAACATCCATCGCAACTCGGCAAGATAGTGTCTTTAACAGTCTGGGGGTCTTGTTCCCGGCTGTTGTTATAAATGACACAGATTTGATCTTCTTTCCTAAGGCGCCGCCGATCAAAATTGATTCCTTCTTGCGGTTATACGTACTAGTTCTCGGTAATTATTCCGTTATCCAGTCATATTAAGAGAACGTCAAAATGAATACGAGGCGCTGACATTCAGTGACATTGCAGGTTGTATGTAATTTGTCATGCACCACCTTGCCTTTTCGAGGCAAAAAAAAAGCAATCACCTTTTCCAAGCAACATTTTTTCCAATATCTTCGTATGTGTGTCATAATGTAGGGCCCCATTACGCATTGGGATCAAGTTTTAAATTAGTCATAATATTTTTATAGGTTAACATGATACCTATCACGTGATTCTGAGTAATGAGCTATTGATATTCACCTTTCTTTTCACAAAGGGAAATGAATAAATACGAATCATTGATTTAATATGAATTCGTGCACATTAAACCATTCATAAATATACAT
>JAIPMN010004253.1:8175-32451 GCA_020650975.1 Apostichopus californicus | reverse complement strand
ATTGAAGCAGACTCCCAGGCATGTACATGGGCGTTATAAGGATATATGAAAATATTAAACACTATGAATTCATATTGAGAGAACAAATCGTAAAGCTCATTCACATGTCAAGTCGTAATCGTCGAACTGCATGAAACTAAGATTAGTAGTAAAATATGTATGTATTACAAATTTTGAAGAACGTATGATAAAGTTATTGAAAAAGATGAACGTCGAAGCGATGAATAGGAACTTTTGTAGTTTATATTTATTACTTCTTCTATTCACTGTGAGGGGTAGGTATCCTGATGTCATTGAAGCAGACTCCCAGGCATGTACATGGGCGTTATAAGGATATATGAAAATATTAAACACTATGAATTCATATTGAGAGAACAAATCGTAAAGCTCATTCACATGTCTAGTCGTAATCGTCGAACTGCATGAAACTAAGATTAGTAGTAAAATATGTATGTATTACAAATTTTGAAGAACGTATGATAAAGTTATTGAATTAGCCACAGAGCAGCGAGATTGAATCACGTTACTAAGAATTCAGTAAAGCACTAAAATAGGTTTAACAAGCAAAGAATAAACATGGAATCAATGATTTGAACGGAACAAGAACAAATATCATAAAAACAAAACATTGTTTAGTTCATCGTTCCTTCCGAGGACAAAGGGGCAATCTTTATTGTCCAAAAGAATACAAATACGGCTCAAAAATCAACGGAAGGCTCCGTACTAATAATTTTCTTTTCAATGGTAACTTTCAGCTACCTCACTTTGTTCGACCTTGTCATATTATTTCATATAACATTCTGTCATTTTTAAATCGATATGGATTCAAAGGTATCTATCAACTGTGGACACTCCCAAACGTTTAGCAATTTATCGAACGTTCTTACGTCACGTCACAGGAATATAATCATGTGTGTGTGTGTGTGTGATCACATTTACAATCGATTCGACCATTTGACCAGATCTTCCATAATCATAAGAAAAAGATCAAGGCATTAAATATTCAAGAGTATACTAACGAGGAATTGTGTATTATATTAATTTATATGAAGATAATCATCTGTGTGTCAGTACCTTGCATGGCATTCATGACATTGTCTATATATACTATATAGATAGATGTAGGGGCATGATTGCGGTGTAGTTAGTATAATGGATGTGGTGATTCCAAAGTCGGTGTAAAGTCATCTTATCTCATCTGATGAACAGCGGGTTATTGTCATTCTTTCCTTTGTGCTATGAAGTTATTTAGATCACTGGAAGAATGTTTAGTTATGCCAAGTTCGTGAATGATATTCATTATCATGACAAAGAGGGTTAAACATTACACATGTCCAATGTTGCGACCAGCGAGTTTATTCATACTGTAGTAGTTGTCGCTTTCAGACTCACTGTATTAAGGTTATGTACAATTCAATTTGTATCTTACCATTTTATAATCGTAATTGATATATAACTGTGTCAGGCTCTAAATTTAATTCAATTAAGACAATCAAGTTAATAGTATATATTGAAATTGAATAACATAATGGTAGCCAAAACTTACTCCTAGCCTCTTATAAAAAAAATGACCATATCCGTTTAAGGCGTATTCTAACGACTGATCAGTCTTAGTGAGTTCACACGTGCGATGTTGAAATTACGTAATCTATCATGCTGCAGCTTCCTAGTAACAATATTGCGTTAACTTCGTACGGTCGATATAACTAACGATGGTAGTAAGTTATAAACATACACATAATATAACAAACATGGTTGCAGGTTATCTCGTTGGGTGGCATGCGTGGCGAGGATGGGGGGGGGGGGTGGGGAGGGTGGGGGCCGTTGGTGGTCTTGCAACGATAACAGAAATCAGAATGATAGGGTTATAAAGTATTAAACGCAATTGGCTGGTATTAATTTGATAACTCCCGACAATTACAGATTAATTCCAACCACAAACTGGTTCACTGTGCCTTTGAATGCATTTTGTAATTTTGTTTTGCCTACCGATGCCATTTAACAGAGTAGGGAATATTTGACTGTGAGGGGGGGGGGGGCACCCGTCACTTGTCCGCGCTGGTTACATCATTGTTCTTTAGGGATATAAACACGATATAATGAACCAAATAAATACACATATATGATCATGTTCCACTTTATTTATTCATATTCATTCCAATTGAAACATCATAACAATTAAGGTACATTCAACTACTTTTCTGAAGATCAATATATATTTCACTTTTTTCCAATCTGTGACTCAAGTTTGTACAAATAATATCCTCATTAAAGTTTTCTTGAGAGGTTCCAATACTCGAAGATGATGCATATTTTAATGTATTTTTTTTAAGATACTACCAATGGCTCATTTTGTTCAGTTGATTTGTGTTTTCCACAACGAGATATATCTGTTCAGTTTACAGCTATATTTTCTTGCAAAATGGTTTCGAGAGAAATTACAAAACAGAATATCCGTCATCAACTCAAGTAGATGGTCGAATTTTCATCTCCACGAATTGGGGATTACAGCTAATATAATAAGAGGAGATCATCTCCCCGTTGCCTCCGTTGTAGACACCGTTGAGGTTGTAATAAGTACAATGTGACTTGCAGCTGCTGCTGTATTGGAATTAATCACAATAGCTATAACTATAACAAGAGCACCAAGTATTCGAGTGCCATCAGCCGCTTCTGTGCTTCTCTGCACAGTTGAAGTTACCACATGCGTCATTGTCTCGGTCATGCGTGCTAAACTGTTTTCCATTGTTATAAAAAAGATAAAAACCTGTAAAGAAAAACAGCAAGAACCATCAGTCATTAAACAATAGCGTAAGTATCCTGATATATTGCAAACTTTTGTTGGGACATTACATATGTTTACAATATAATGGGAGTGTTGGGTAGGGGCGGGTCGCGAATATTTTTTTCCCAAACTGAACTGACACTGAAATTATTTCCTCGATTCTGATTGGCTCTGAGCGAGCACGTGATATACTTTAGTATTCAACAGGGATCCTGCCATACTCTGTCGATATCAGTATGATCAACACGAAATTCAAGATATTCACATAAGCAACTTTCCAGAACATTTGGTAGGTATATATGAACGAAAGTATATAGTGAAGCAACTATTCCCAACTACTGCGCCCATTATAGGCAGTCCTCGATCGTTTGTTTACTCGCTTGACTCCGCTGTACACAACACATGTAATGTAGCCTATTGTACTGTGTATAGTATACAACACAATAAAACACAGTGAATTTGTAATTGTATACATGTGGCCGATGTACATATACGAGGTGTTTGTGTACATTCAGAGTTGCGATACTTTTAGTTTTATAATCATAAATTCAATTTCAAATTCAAATTCAATTTGCAACTGCAGGTTTCGTAGATCATGTTTGTGGGACATATACGTAACGATGTACCTGCTAGTTGGTGAGATCAAAGAAAAACATGACATTTTAAGAAAATATGTTTATTTGCATTTCATAAGTACATATCAGTTATGAAAATTTATATAACATTTTACAGTAAAACGCAAGAAAGGAAAGACTTCCATTGAAAATATTATGCATACTGTTAAAAACGATGTAGTTGTAGAATTTGTATTAGGAATAAAGTTATTATGGTATTATTAGTAACGTTTTGTTTTTACTTACGTGGAGTAATTTCGTATGCGCCAATTTGTGAAACCTTATATTGCCCCCATTCATCAGTTATACGAAAAAATATATATGTTGTATATAAAGAAACTCCATTAGATAGTTCTATATCCACACGAAGTTCGTATTCTGCTTGATTCGTCAAATGTGATAACTTTTCATTGCCGATCCAAAACTCAGTGGAGAGAAAACCAAATCCATCTTTATACTGTGACCAACTTCTATTGAAATTTACAGCACCACTATCGCGACGTTGTATGACCTATAACAGAAGAGAAACATATTGCGAATAATATACCCAATTAAATACATTCTTTCAGTTGCCCCAAAAGTATTGTTAAGATTACAACTAATTTTATCAACTGATGTAACTATTCACAAAGGTCGTCTCCCACAAATAGCTATTTTCCCAATTTCGACGTTACTGAGTGGAGGATGCGACTTATTGATTACGCCTACATATAGTAAAATCATGATCCTTCATACTAGCGAAAACTTTACCGCGTTTAAAAAAAGGACATACACATTTCAATGTAGACGTACCGTCCAGCCTCCTCCGCCAACGTCGTTGTTGCAGTACACCTCAAATGGTTCTTCAAATCCATCTGGCTTGATAATGTATACTCCGCTAGAGTTGGACGTAGAACACTGACTTTGAACGTCTCGGCAGTCCTTTGGATATTCAGAACGTTGATAAAAGAAGTAATGAGCCACTATAATAAAGAGAGAAAAGCATTCAAAACATTTAAGTTATGCTTTGTGTTCAATTTGTCCCAAAAAGTGTCACCGTTTACTGCATCTTGACAGTTAAAAAAGTCCTGCTAAAAAAAATACAATTATGTGTGATTTCAGGACAAGACAAAGAACCGCAGCAGAAAAGATGAAATTTGACATTTGTTTTGAGTAACATGAACACCTTAATATCAAATTTGTTACATATAACAATTTCAGTGTTAGACTATGTTGCGTTCATATTTTCTCACCCTCTCTCTTTATTTTGCCCCTCTCTCTTTTGTTAATGTTTATTTCTTTTATTATGTGTTTTGGTAGGTTGGTTGTTTGTGAATTATTTTATATTCTTAAACAATTGTCCAAAATAAGTAAATTGTCTTGTTTACATATTATATGTTGTGATTTTGTATTGTTTTAAGTTGTCAAAAGTTACATATTAAATGCTGTCTTACATTAATACTGTCAATGAAACTGAAACAGAAAGTCACCCAAAGTTAGCTTGGAAATAACAAAACAAATTTACATTACTTAATTTTTTGTATATCTTGATGGAATGACAAAACATAGCATTTAAGGTTAATAAATGGAATATCTCACTTTGAGTTCCATCTGTAGTTGATGGTAAACTTCTCCGATGAATAATCTATTGATGGGAAGAAGAGTCGCAAAAAAAAGATGTAAATATGTCATGTTTAATGATAGTAATGCTTGTAAAAAACTTTTGATTTCTCAATCTTAGTTAAGAAAATCATTCACAGGCAAATTAAATGTTCTGTTTAATACACAGCAATGTGGACAACATCGCAATATTTTTATACCAATATATTTTAGAAGAAAAGTTTTTTTGCATGAAACGAAATGAAGTACTGAGTTTTGTGTTGATAAATATCTTCAAATTGACATAAAAAAGCAAAAAATCTTACACCGTATACGCAGAGATCGTCCACGGTACTATCGCAGGTTGCCAGGGGTTCAAAATAAATGACGAATGGAATTAAGAAGAGCTTAATTGTGAAAGAAGTAATGTTTTTTAATTATAACGAAGTTACTTTAACTTAAATGATAACTCGAGTCTATCGTTTATAAGGTTGTTGCCAGTGTTTTGTAGCTTGATAAAATGTATCAATTATTTCAATGAATAAAGTATACGACGTGCGTTAATGTGTAAAACAAACACAGCAAACATCTTTGTCTTTTGTAAATGGAATTGAGTATATGAAAGGAAATTAATAGTTCTATAAACCGTATATAGTATTTATTAATGTATTAACAAAATCTTACACCTTCAAAGTACACTAGTGATTGACATGGGAATACGGCGCGATATAAAATGCACCAATTGCATGGGTTAAATTTACATGAGATATTGGCAGGTGTTCATTTAATGGCAGGGGTAAATGAACAAAAATATGCTATACATTGCAAATACTCTAAAGCGTTATTAAATAATACATGTGGAAGTATCTGACAATATTCGACACCGGCTTATCTATGTTGCAAACAGAGTTAACGTTACATTAAAGAAACAGTAAAACGAATTAAGGGTTCATGTTGTAAACGTCATAATGCGAAGTCGCCGAGAACTATTTTTATAGTACATACCCATGCAGATACGTTCAAATTCCAAGAGTATCAAACTATCGTACTTAAGGGTCTTATTGTCAAGTTAAAAACTACTTATTTGATAGTCTAGGACATAAACTCTATAATTGTGCATTAGTATTCAAAATCGTGAGAGACCGATAGTTGGAACTTTTATTTTCTAGACAACGAGAAATGAACAAATATACTTAGATATTATAAGTTTAATGTTACAATACTTTCTGACAATCGTTCATACTGTATATATTAAAGTACACAAGTGCACACAATGTGTAGCCATTGAAGTTTACACATGCAAGTATTGCATGGAAGCTAACTGTTAAGTTCAATTACACCAGGCAAAAATGCATTTGTGTTTAATTTTTCTTTCAAAGACTAACCAATGCTTACTAAGAAGAAATCAAATAAAACTAAACTTGAAATGTAATAGTTAATTATAGTAGCAAGTTTTAAACCATCTATTTGTTCTACATGAAATTTAAGTAATCTAGACAGAATATAAATCTCGTTAAATGACGTTGAATGAAAAACGAGGACAAAGAGGACGAATTTTAATTACCCACGTTGTCATGTCCAATCTATCAGCATAGATATTTCCAAAGTTACTATGTGAAAGTCATTGTTGTGCAATTTTACAGTTCCGCTTATATTTGTGCCACAACGTTTTTGACTTTTTGAGTATGGTATGAATATATTGACTTTAATTTTAATGTGTTATCAACGCTCAAATATGTGTTTTTAAAACTATATGACAAAGAGAAAAAGTATTGAAATGTTCAAAAAATGTTGACCAAATCTCAATTTTTAAAGATATGTTAAAAAAGTGTTCGTAGATTATTGGAAACGCGTTAGAGTGAAGGCTTTATTAAAACAAAAAGTTACTTCATGGAACAGAACGAGGACAAAAATAATTAATTTTATGATCATATTTTTGGCTTGAATTAAGAACTTTAAAGCTGAAGGTTGAATCATTTAATTATTCAATTTCTTTTTTTTAAATATTTGAGTAAGATTAACATATACTGTAGTCTAGCAGTACTTTGCTTATTGATGTTGTCAAATATATTCGTTAAAAGACAGTTATCCGTACCTAATGGGATATGTTATAGACTTGATAATAGTCAACGAAGTTTAGTGAGATCTACGTTAATGTTTCTGAAATGATTATGGTAGGCTTAAAGATCTTGACTGTTCAACTGTCTTAAAATAACTTCCACTACTTACGTTTTATTCTGAAATTATTTACAGTTATGTACAAAAGCATTAAGTAAAAGAATTAAGGATGTGTTAGTTGTCATGTCCAAGCCTAAATTATAGATATCTCCAAAGTTACTATATGAATGTCTTTGTGCAATAACAAACAAAGTTATCATTTTACAGTTCCGTCTGTAATATTGAAACAACTTTGTTGATACGTTGAGTATGATATGCATATATTAACGATAATTTTACTATGTTATCAATGCCCAAAAATGTGTTTATTAAAACTTCGAAGAGAAAAATCCAATGAATTTTGAGCACTTTTTCTCAATATATATGTTATAATATATATGTTAAAATAGTTTTCTTAGATTAGTGGACACGCGTTAGGGTAGAGGCTTTATTAAGACAAGAAAGTAGGGTTATTTTATGTAACAGAAAGCGGACTATAATTACTATTATTGTTACTATTAGTATATACTTTTGGCTTGAATTAAGAACTTCCAAGCTAAAGGTTGAATCATTTAATTACTCAAATTTAAAGTTTTATTTATTTCGAGTAAGATTTACATATACTGTAGTCTGGCAGTACTTCGCTTACTAATGCTGTCAAATACATTCGTTAAAATACAGTTATCTATTGGGAAATTTTATCGACTTGATAATTAGTCAGTGAAATTTAGTGAGATCTAAGTAAATTTTAGGGTAGTCTTAAATAATTTGACTGTCAATTGTCTTGAAAAACTTCTACGAATATTTTGTTTTATTCTGAAAATATTAACAGTTAGGTACTAAAGCACAAACAATTCTAGTATGGAAAATGTAGTGTTACATTGCATAAATTAGCGAAGAATGGGTAAATATATACACTTAGGGATACATAAGCGGGAATGGGCTTTGTTCATTTAAAATAGGGAAGAAAGTTTCTTAAGGTGATGTAAAATTTGAGATGTAACTAACAAATAATGATTAGGTTAGTTTAAAGAAGTTGATTGTTCAACTATCTTAAAATAACTTATTCGCATGTTTTGTTTTATTCTGAAAATATTTCAAGTTATGTACTAAAGCATTTAGTAACATAAACAATGTTAGTATGAGAACTTTAGTCTCATATTGCATAAATTAGCGACGAATTGGTAAATATAAACAATTAGGGATATATACGCGGGAATATGCGTTTTTCATTTCAAATATGAAAGAAAGTTTCTTGAAGTAATGTAAAATTTGAGATGTAACTAAAAATGAAAATAATTTTGTTTATTGTTTTATTACTTCTAGAGCAAATTTTACCACACAACACACTTTCATGTATGCTACTGACGTTAAATTATAATTTTGGAAAGAAGGAATATTTTGAAGAAGAATTATTTGCTAAATAAATTTACATTTCTAACAGTCGCAATATTCGAACTGAATAAACCACTAAAAAACAAGATTGTTGTATTACAAATTGTTAAAACAGATTAACAAGTAATTGAATTTCCTACTTTTATCTTTGGAACTTATAAAATCGTACAAGCAAGAATGAAACATGAACTCAACGATTGATAAGAAACAAGAACGAAAACTGTAAAAAACATTTACTCACCGTTTCTTCCGCGGACGTAAAGGCGATAGTTGCTGTGCACAATAATGCAAATACTGCTCGAACAGCCACGGAAGGCACCATGTTTATGATGTCTTGGTATAATATAAGTGACAACTCAAATGAAATGTATCTCCAAAGGTAAGAAATATCCTCGATGTTCCTGAAAACAACGGACGACTTGAAGTGTATTATAATGTCACGCAGTCAGATGGCATTCTTCTTCTTCGTCGTTATATACCGTCTGTCAGTTTTAAACAGATAAGGATTCAAAGGCATCCATACACTATGGAAATTTCTGGTCGGTCAAGAAAGACTAATATATACATGTTACGTCACGTTGCAGGAAATATTTACACACTGTGCAATAATTTACCATCTACAATCTGTAGATATGTGGATTTAATATACGGAATCGGGTTGAATAAGAAGAGTTTAGTTTTCAATTCTTGGATGCGCACTTAACCAGACGACCAGACTGAGTATCATTAAAATCTACTCCAAAAGCTATAATGTATCTCCATTTTGATTGAATTGATCCTAGAAATATTGAACAGTAATTGAAACCTAGTTTCTATAACTTGTGACGCCAAAACTAGCTGAAACTATAACTGAAACTACCGTAATCCCAACAAGTATTATATCATCAGCTTGTTTGAAATAATAAAAAGGTTCTGTTGTCTACAATATCACAACACAACGTGGTTGTAATGTTACATATACGGCACGCAATTTGTTAAACCAGCTTTTAAAGCGTGTCACAGTATTTTAATCATTTCTTGATGAAGTTCATGTCCTCTTCCACTCTCCTTTTTCCTCTTCTCCATTATTTGTCTTTTGACACACACCCTAAAACAAAAATACACATGGAGAAACTGGGACGGGCCATCAATATTGCCGTATACATTGAGAAGATTTAGAGTACTACACAAAGGTATTAACATTGATGAAATGGTAACATCATTTCGCATTTAGGCCTTACCAAAACAAACACGTCCCTAAGGGGACGTGAAATCCTCGCTTTAGCTCCGTCCCCACAACGGATGTAAGCCAAATTTTGTGCACCTCTCCCCCCGTACTGGAAATTGAAATCGATATCGATCTCACACCATGAACGCTGGCTACCTGCCTGTCATACAAGACATTACCACATCCCGCGCGACGATGCTTCTTTAACACTACCGATTGTATAAAGCTTACACGGCATGCATTATGTATCATATTCATTTGTCTCTCTTCAATCTTCATTTTCTATTACTTTAATTACCCTGTACAGAGTATCGCTTCGGGAAGTTAATAATAAGCGGAAATAAATTCTTAGCGTAAACAAATTAAAACTTCCGAACAATAACAATACCTTGGTAGATAGTGTAGTTAACTTAACAGTTCTTTATGGTAGTTGGATAAATGGTTGTGTTTTATGGCCGTTACTGAAATATAACGGTGAATGTTTATGTTACAACTGTGTGTGTGTGTTTACAGATGTCGTCTAGGTATATGAAAATCTCCAACAATATAAAGTTTAAAGAACCTGTATGTATAAGTGCCTATTTGTGGCTTAAATTAGGGGTGGGGTGGGTTGTGAAGGATTGATTGCAATGGGAAGTCTGCACAAACACCCAGAGCATGTCTTTGATAAATTTTCTATTAAATTTGAAAAGATCTAGCTTGCGACCTGGCTCCTACTTTAAATAACAATAGACACATGCAGAACTTCCTGGTTTATAGAATGCAAATATAGATCTGACCAGTCTGTCCAGGCGAAAACTCGCCCTACAAAGTTGTGGGAAATTACTATTAGAGTTGCGTAACAGCAGCACGCACAAGAATGTCTCGTAGGTTGCGTGGATGTCTGTAGGCGATGGTTGGCATTTCAGGGACGGCTCGTTGGAGTATATCTGAAGTGAGGAGCATTTAGAGTAAGGCAAATATGTCACCAAGACAGAACTAGTATTGTTCGACACAGGTGATAAACGCCTACAGTGGAATAACGACATTCCTTACCGGTTTAGAACCTCTGGACATACAATCATTGTCCATGGCCTTCTGATTAGGGTGTCCGCATATAAAGCGGGAGGCCCGGGCTTTAATCCAGGTGGAGGCTGGGAGTTTTCCCACGGTCCTGTTTCTTCATCTATTCATGCTACGTTTCGTTGAAGTTATTCGGTGCTTTATATATGGTACAAAGGGAAGGTACCATTTTATAAACTTCGTATAAGTAAGGATGCTCAATTGCGAAATAGTTTGTTCTTCTGTAATATAAAGTTACATTGTGCCAGCACACATTTTTTTGTGGGCGTTTCCCATCCCCATTGAGACGATACTTGATTGGTTGAGAGCACTGAAATGTAACACGACGACGTCTATTTGCAATTATCTAGAACATTCTTTATTACGTCAGAAGCCATGTTCTCTATTTTGTCGAATGTGATTTAAGCTAATAGAGATATATTTTTTTTTATACATATCATTATTTACACAACAGATATATTACAAATTACACCATTCTGGGAGGTAGTTGGAAAACTATTCTGTTGGAATATTACAAAATGGTATATTAAGGGTACATGTGTCGAGGCATTAGGACATCGTTGCTCATAAATTCCAAACTAAGATGTGCTAAGGTTTGTGGATTTTGCAGCTGGCTGTGTAGTCCTAAATAATATAAATATGGAAACTTTAGTTATAGAATAAAGTTAGAAAACATAATGAATTGCTCCTTGAGCTATGTACGTTTTAAGTCACACATGGACATCGCACCCTAATTGTGGTATGGTTTCTTAGTAATTATAATAAGTTTAATAGGTTATCCGTATAAATCCAGTCGATATGAATGCATTCTATAGTATAAGTTAGAACGTGAGCCTATAGGCTGAAAAGCCTAAGAGAGAAATATCCAGATTTGATATTGTTATTGTTTAAGCGTTATTGGTTGAGGGGGTTGGGAAGGGGTCTTAATGCAAGGGATCAGGCGTTTCAAGAATGAAATAGCCAGTATATATTAAAAGATACTTAGAAGTGATCTTGCTATAGTATTAAGATTTTCGGGGAAGAGTGGGGAATGGTGGAGAAGAGTGAGAAGAGTGAGAAGGGTCGGGAAGGGTGAGGAGGGATCTTAATGCGCGGGATCTGGCGTTTCAAGAATGAAATAGCCAGTATATATTAAAAGATACTTAGAAGTGATCTTGTTGTAGTATTAAGGTTTTCGGGGAAGAGTGGGGAATGGTGGGGAATGGTGGGGAAGGATGAGAAGAGTGAGAAGGGTCGGGAAAGGTAAGGAGGGATCTTAATGCGCGGGATCTGGCGTTTCAAGAATGAAATAGCCAGTTTATATTAAAAGATACTTAGAAGTGATCTTGTTGTAGTATTAAATATTTTCGGGGAAGGGTGGGGAATGGTGGGGAAGAGTGAGAAGGGTCGGGAAAGGTAATGAGAGATCTTAATTCGCGGGATCTGGCGTTTCAAGAATGAAATAGCCAGTATATATTAAAAGATACTTAGAAGTGATCTTGTTGTAGTATTAAATATTTTCGGGGAAGGGTGGGGAATGGTGGGGAAGGGTGGTGAAGGGTGGGAAGTGTGTAGGGGGCGGTCTTAATGCACAGGATCTGGCGTTTCGAAAATGAACTAGCCAGTATCTATTAAAAGATACTTATAAGTGATATTGTTGTAGTATTAAGATTTATCGGGGAAGTGTGGGGAAGGGATCTTAATGCGCAGGATCTGGAGTTTCGATAATGAAATAGGCAATATATATTATATATATACGTTTATATAGATACTTAGAAGTGATCTTGTTGTGGAGTTAGCATTTAGTCAAGCTTATAATAGGTGGCGTGATCTGAGCTCAACAACACAAAGAGTCTGAGCTCAACAACACAAAGAGATACATCGTACAGACATATCTCGTTCACAAATTTATTTGGTAGGCCTACCAGTATTTTATATATCGAGTTAATTTATTTTTAACAAAGAACAACAAGCATGATGGATAAGACACTAACTCCATAATCATGCTTTAAAACGTGTGGCCTTTGTTTCAAGTTCAAGACCTGAATATTCAAGAAAAGTCACGTAGTTTATCGGTTTTGTTGAATTGCGTTAGCAATTTAAATATTAAAATATTATTTTTCCTTTCTTATAAGACTAGTCACTTTTATGATGCTCTTTGTTGATTCAAGAAGGATCTTATCACTAGCTAAGCCATTCAAGAGGTTGGGCGAATTTTCATCTCAACAGATCTGACGTTGCAATACGTATAAGTGAAGATGTTCTGTCCGTTGCCTCCATTGTAGTCGCCATTGAGGTTGTATAAAGTGCAAGACGACTGACAGTTCCTGTTGTATTGGAAATAATAGCAATAGCTATAACTATAAAATCAGCTATTTGTGCATGTATTACTATAGGTGCTGTGCCACCAGCCGCTTCTGTGCTTCTCTGCGCAGTTGAAGTTACCACATGCATCATTGTCTCGGTCATACGTGCTGAATTTTTTTCCACTGGTGAAATAGAGATAATAACCTGCAAAAGGAAAATAAGGAAACTCAGTTGACAGGGCTTAGGGTAGGCAAACAAGTCAACGGAAAGGGAGGTCTTTTTTAACCAGATTTTATCATTTTAAACAATTTATACAATATTGCTACATTGATTGCTATATTGATATACATGTTTTTAACTTATATATATGGCGTTTTCATCAATGTGACTATTAGTAGTGTTATTTTTATTGAACTTTAGACACATATGATAATAAATTCTAATGTACTATTTCGCAATATGATGATCATCATCTCTAGAAATTATTATTGTAGACTCTATATATACTTATATAGCGTCAATGTTGGCCTGTGTATATGGTATTTGGACATGAGGACTGTGCTCTTTGCATATCCAGGACAATGTTAGTAAGTGCTAGTCTGTTACAATTGTTATTTCATTGTTTTGTTCTATCAAAGTTCATAAAAACATACTTGGATTTGTATTTTCGTGTAAAATGATCACTGTTGTAACACCAGATCGTTGATAGTAATACGGTCTCTGTCATATCACGCAAAAGTAAACGTCTATGATGGATGAATGGCGGTTCATAGCTAAACATGTGTATATAATTGTAAGCACTATGTACGAAATGCATACCACTCTTAAAGTTAAAAAGAGATGTTTTCTTGGTTAAAAATGCCGTTATTCTCATATCCTAGTTTTTCTCACCTGCACATGTTTCTCTATGTCAATTTTCTGTCTGTCAGTGTGAGATGCTATTACATGTGCACATGTGATAAAATGACTGCGTTATTGGGGTGATGTGTAAACGTCGACATATAAACGTTGTAACTTGACATAGTTCATCTAACTGCACAAAACTGTTTAACCAGACGAAGGAGGAATAAACTCGACATGCCAAATATCTAAGTCACCTATGGCGTCATCACAAAACGTTAATGTCATAACAGAAAGTTAATCGCACCATTGGCAACAACCGTTTATAGAAGATTGGTGTAAATGATTTGGAAGATGGTAACAGTCCCATATAGTCCATTATTTTATTAAATAGTTGTGTACGTATTTTATCTGTGTGGTGTGTTCACTGATCAGATTTAGCAAACTGATTACGGTTTCAAGTATATTCGAAACCAACAATGCATATTAGATTGTCGATGCAGGTGTAGAGGGCTACAACGGAATGTGGATCACCCGTACTACGTTTGGACAGCCATGTAATCAGTATCCGTTGTCCATTTGGTTAACATGACCACCTATATAGTCAGAAGACCTTTGTAGAATGGGTCAGTAGATGCTGGCATTTTTTTTTAATCTTCTAGATCTCCCAACTAATCGTTTTAACATTAGATATATAACAATATATATATTTAGATAGAAAACTGGCTAGTACCTATTAACTTGACATATTAAGTAAAACAGGTGCAAACATCAAAACATGTAACAAACCTATGTTTCCACTGTGACTACCCAGTTTATTCATTATGTAGTTGTGGCTTTCAGACTCTATTTGAAATTCTGTATACTCAGCGTATTTAACCGATCCACTAGAATTAGTGATGTCGAAGCGAAGCGTGTAATTTTTCTGATTTGTCAAGTAATGGAGTTTTTCATTTCCTAGCCATTATTTCATGTCGTTACCAAACCCTTCTCTGTATGCATCCCAGTTTCGATAGAAGCTAGTTGTGTCATCAGTGCGACGCTGAAATACCTAGAGAATATCACAAAGAATGTCGGAAGAAAACTTTAACTGGAAGGATAATAACGCGGATTGTCATACTTACGAAACAAAGACAATAACAAACAGTTAACTACTTTAACGTTCTAGCAGCATATAGATCGTCATCTCTTCCATCAACTAGAGTGTCTTTATAACATATTCAATCCGCCATGTTTAGACTTAAGCGGATGTGTGGTGTATTAAGCAAGAAGAACAACAGTAAAAACGGACCGAGAACAAATTTTTCTGCCATCCCAGACAATCTTTAACAACACAAAGGAGCAAAATTGGAAAGTACGTATTGTACGTATGACTTACGGTCCATCCTCCACCATTTTCCATTTTACAGTTTACGTCGAATGGTGACCCTGACCATCCAGATGGTAGGATGATATAAATGCCATCTTGTCTATGCTCAGCGCCATAAACATTCTGGCAGTCTGTGAACAAGGGATCAAATTTCAACGTCACCTTCATATCCCTCATTACAATAACACTTTCGTACTCCATCTCTGACATCACACACAGTGTTGGCACTACATATGTAGTGTCCACAGAACAGTCTGTTGTTGTTACAAGAACACTTTTGTGTGCAGTCATCGTTAACGTGCGTTTCTCCATTCTAGAATTGAATTGTGGAAAATATGATCAAGATATATTTCAAAATATATTTTGTTCTTGCATTTTGTGTTATCGCAACGTCATTTAGCTTAAGTTTATTTTCTGTTTCGTTTGCATAGTCACGTAATATTAAAAATAAAGTCATACAAATACTCACTGGTATAACCAGGTTGGCCCCTGTTACGAAACATACGCAATCACTTGCACTGATACAGCCTCTCCCTTGCATTAAGAAACCAGCTGGACAGGTGCAACCCTCACTACCCAAACATTCACTATTACAACCAGATTGTCCGTTGGGATCTTCACATGTAGCGTCGCAACTGCAGGCTCCGTAGATCATGTTCGCACGACAACTAGGAATCAATGAATCTAGGCAGCACAAAAGTAGTTTTATTTTTAAATACAGTTTTAATTTTGAATTGCAAAAATTTATTTATAATTCCCAATTACAAGTGATGTATGACTTTTGGATAGACTTACATAAATATAGCAACAACAATATTATCAAAAACATTACTTAGATAATTGAAAAGGACACAGTGGTATAGACCTACCATTTTTCATAATTTAACAATACAACGTCTTGGCAAGTTGCCTAAATAATTTGCGGAACATTAAACAATTAAAAAAATGTTAATTAAAACAAATAAATATGCAGTTGTAGCGTAAATGCCAACCATCACTATGATAATGTGATGTAGCGTATTTTCTTTTGGTCTGCCCATATTTTTACAGTAAAAATTAAGAACAACCATCAGCAAATACATTTTCCCAACAATTTACCAAACTGTGATAGACTTCCATTGACAGCCTACGGTTTATGTGTTAATTACTATTATTTACGTAATTGTTGAGACTTTTACTTGCTCCACTGGTATGATAGTTACGGAAATAACAGAACAAACACACAAAATACAGCTATCCGATCTCATGACGTCATGACTTATGCAAACTCATGGGTTTATGCCCATATTTTTTGGTTAAAACACTTATATACATAGCTTTTGGTCGTCAACTCCGAATATGGTAAGCCTGCCCCATGTTTTTTTGTTTGTTATAGCTCAACTCCATTCACATTATTTCCCACTAATACACACAAATATAGCAAACTTCACTCCACTGTATCGTTATTCTTTGAAAAACTCAGAATAAGATACATAAAAGTAAACGTAGGTAACATGTTGCCAATATTAAGTGTAAAATGTGTCTTGAGAGGTAACTGATGACGAAACACGTCGATTCTTCATCAATTTAACGCACAACATAATTAGCACCTATATATATGTGCAATTGCATGTAAAATTTCCCTATACAAATTTAGATTATGCGCAAATGTCATCTTTGTAAACTTTAGAGACTCAGGGATCAAGTTGCTGGATTTTTAACGTTATCATACACGCAATAAAGGTAGGCCAAAATATGGCTGAATATCTACTTTCAGTTGTGTTCTATTATCTTCATAAAAATGAAGAAAAGAAAGCCCTTGGAATTCATACCGGTTAATCAATGTCGACTTCGTAAGTGTCAGTTAACAGTATTATCTGACATTGATGTAATGGTCATATAATCTCGTGTGTGAGTCAAATTGTAAACATACATATACGTGAAATAACCATGAAATCATTGTTGCTTGTACATGGTATATATTTCTGTCATAAACCCCATCCCTTCTCCAAATAAACAGAGGAGCGAAAAATATAACATTCTAATACATATCGAAATAAGCATTCAACGACTTCCTGTTATTAAGAGCTAACATGTATGTAGGGAAACCATCGACGTCACACTCGACAATTATTATATATGTTAACACCTAGCGACTGGTGACTGGGTATTCATATTTACAGCTTGTGTCGATAGAATGTCTGTAACAATGGTAGGAGGGATCAACGTAGTTTCAGAAGATCCTCCCGTCCTTGCAAAATCCAGTTGTGAGTGTTCTTATGAACATTCTTTAGTTGTGGTTGCATGCAATCCACAAAAAAAACATACTAATTACCCAACATTCGACTGTAAATTTTATATGAACAAAATACAAGATACTGCTTTAACCCTTTTAGCATTTCAATTGAAACCTTACTTTTGTGGCAGCATTACTAAAAAAAGAAAAATATTATATATAGAAATTACGTCAATAACAACATGACAAACAGTGATAGGATAACTTTATTTTGATTCCACTGAGCAGATAATAACTTGTAAATGGCACATATTTACTTTAAATATCAAGATAAGAAAAGTGTATTCGTCGACTACATCTTTAGAGTTATTGCCATAGTGATGTTTTCACATATCTTATGACATATCTATCAACAAAAAATAAGGTAACGCATCATCCTGAATCAAGCTTTGAAACAACCTGTTTTGGTGGGAAATACGGGGTTAAAAGAAAAATGTTAAGAGATGCAGCTTGCCCTTGGTCCATTGGAGCAGTAAATACATTCCGAAAACCATGGTGGCGATTATTTTGAATGGCTTCATGATTCCTTCCGAGACGTCTCAAATCTACGAAGTAAATAGTTGAACACAAACGATGAGAGCTAAGAATCGCATCAAGACAACTGTTCTGATTGTCAAGTGTGAATATACTTTATGTTTACCTGTAACTTTTTCAATAATCAATTAATTCACCATAGCAACTCCAGAATCATGAAGTTATCATTAAGTTTCAAATATGACTGCCACAGTGATGAATGTAAATATTATTTTATTATGACGATTTATATCTAATAAATGACACAAATTTGTTTTTTCATTAAAAAAAATGTAAAAAAAAAGAAGTTAGAGCCATGCGTTTGGTACGAGTTGTAAGATTTAATCTTCAGATTTCGAACCTCATATATATCATATATATAATATATATTATATATATCATACATATCATATATATCATACCACTTGCTACACATTTATTTCTTATTTATGGCTTGGTTTGCCTACAAAAAATGGTAATTCTGTGTAAATTTACATATTCAAAAGGACCACTCTTTACAATCATAACACTTGGTCAATACGCTCCCATTAGCTGTTATACAAAGACAGTTTACACGCTTTCACACACCAATATAATCACTGTGGTCAAGTGGTACGGATATCGATCTGTGACACAAGGTCACGGATTCGATTCCTACCCTCGCCTGAAGAATCCCAAAAGATTGAAACTTGTCGTGAAATGGACATTTTCTGGTTTGATTATCTTTGTCAATTAAATATTATATAAATATCGTCGTTCATAGTCTTTTTTTGTGTTCAATATACCATTACATATTTTCATTAATGTATGTGATTTAGCTAAAACTCTCGTTAAATTACAGCAGTTGGGGTTTATCTGCATATCATCCTATCAGAAATCAACAACGTAGTATATGAAATGAAATCTTTAGCCACTCACAATCAATAAAATTGAAGAAACTCTACGTCTTTAATAACGTTTGTTCCTGAGCTGAGCATATCAACACGTTGTATTCGTAGGCAACTGCAACAACAAAAGGTTACAAAAACATCATATGGAATTATATTAGCTATTAATCTCTCGATAACCATGCCAGTTCAAGGTAACTGAAAACGGAAAAATAGCGTCTTTTATAACGTTTCTTTTGTGTTCAATATACCAGTTAGTATTTGTATTAATTGCAATGAGAACTGACTATTTGTTTCAATCACAACTAAGATTAATGCAATAGTTGAAAAGGATCTGTACTTTGATGAGAACAAACACTTATAGAAAAACACCATGTATGATTTCAATATAACAGCTTTTAGGTGCACGTGAAGAAGCGGAGATGTAATACAATTGAGGTCAAAAAGGACGGAAGGTTAACTGTAATAAACAAATGCACACGCGATCACACATTTTGCTGCTAGTTGTTTTGTCCTCTCGCCGAGGAGGTATGAACCTTTGTTAATTTATCCAGGGCTCTCTAACAATTACTAGAGCTTCCAACATACTCATGCTTCACACTTTTCTATTGGATAATGATGCTACAGGTACAGTACCGTAACGATAGCGACTGGTCTTATCTTGCACACCAGAATCATGCCATGCCATATGCCAGATTATAGGCCTTAGGTGGCATACTCCTATTATAGTCTATACCAATCCGCCCGAATGTTCTCCTTCTAGAAAAATGCCGCAAAGCAGTATGTTTTTGTCTTGACTTTTAAAGAACATGAATGGAAGTACATGTGGATTTTTGGGTCAATTGAATCAGTTTTAGACCCCTTTACGCCTCCCAGGAGCAGCGTATGAAAATTGTTGACTACTGAGCGAAGTGGTTTGTTTACAAGTTTGTTTAGGCTCTCATAGCAAAAACTGTGAATTATACGGAAAGTTGATAGTGCCATGAAATATCAACTTGCCAACTATCCAGTGATGGGTAGCGTTTATCTAGCGAGAACCTCTATCTAGACTTTGAGACCACAATACGTTGGCGAGTCAGTGTGTTAGTCGATGAGGCTTTTAATAGGCGTGTGCTACCTTAATAATGTATGTTTTCTGTGCGTGTTTTTGTCCCTTCTGTTACTGTACTTGTCATTTAGCCTCTGAAGCAGATCATGCTAGGATCGAAACGTCAGGCCAACTTACTTTTACACCTTAATAATGTATAAGTTTCTTGCTTGTCGAATGGTGACACTGTTTAAAATGACTTCACCGCAAGTATACCGATGTAGAGATGTATCATATATAATTTTGCAAGGTTTATGACACAAATATTGTGTCCATATTACAGAATTATTGGCTACGGGCTTGCTAGCAGAAGTGACGTATGATGTATCAGACAGTATACGCACTGGTATGTCATTTATCAGCCAAGCCCTGGGTGCTACTTGAAGTAAGATAGTATTCCAAACTTTCAAAGGCTTGATTGGGATCACCAAAACACGGAAACATGTATATCACTTTATCAGCTGTAATTTCTGCTAACTTTACGTTCAAACATTAATGCCATAAATCTACTGTTGAGCTACACACTTCCTGTTTTTTCTTGTTAATAAATATTTTCAGAGCAATATGAAAACAGGTTATACACAAAGAGTGTGGCAAGCACCTCCTGGACAGAAAGTGTACTTATCCGTGGGTCATCGAGATGCGAAATCATGTTTCCAACTTCAAATGGCTTACTTACAGTAATTCGTACGTTGACTTTTTCAAACACATTTTTGTCGACACACAGCTCGCATGTATACGCGAACATGTCAAAGCATGTAAAGTTAAGAATCCAGCTTTCCTAGAAATCACATTTATTTGTAAAGACAATTATCTTTGTGTCGTGCGTGAATATGTATCCAAGCAAAAGATGTATCACTGTAATATTTAAATTTGTTCTGTCTCTTCTCTCTGAAGCCTTATATGTGTATATTTCTGTTGGGTTTATATAGCTTTCTGCTCTTAATTTATCATGGCGATTTTTAAAATCTCAGTTAGGGCATGGATATTTACATTTAATACCAGTCAGCGCGAAATGTTGACAATCATTGGGTACATATATGCCAAATTGTGTACCCAATAACTCAAACAAACATTAGTAGATCAAAGAAACTGTTAACTTATTTAATAATATGTTACATTTTGCTATGTTAATTGATCATTTTGCCTTATATTTTACTTTAAAATACTGTTATATATATATGATATTTGGGGGGGGGGGGTAGGGAGGAGGGGAGAGGGGGCGGAGAAGGGTGTTGTGTGAATCTTCACTGTATTCCTGGTATAACCTAAAGTATTTGCCTGTCTGTTTTCAAGTTGTTTTCCGTTGGCTTTTTTCGTACGGTATACCAATTTTTGGTAATTAAAATTACATCGTTTAATATCATGATTGTTATTTTGGTTACTTATCTTTTAATTTTTTTTTTGCACCACTTACCAAACAACAGAGATTAGGTACGTGAGAAATGGAATAGACAAATATGGTCATGTGAAAAACTAAATATATTTAAAGGTGCAGCTCTGTGAACGATAATAAATTATTGACGATTTGGGGGACAAATCAATAATTCTACATTTTTGCTATTTAAGGAAATCATTAGTAAAAACAAGATGTTTGTAAAAAAACAATGGCAGTATTCTTTTGCGTGATATTTATTGATGAAAAAGTTGTAACTCTAAGTGAATAAAGCAACGTAAGGTACCATCCTGTGGAAGTTGCAGCCACTCTAAACACATGCAGTCATCATCGCTATTTTCAAAATGAAAGTTATAAAATTGTATCGTTTCGTTGCAACGAAATGAAGAGTTACTCTTTGCGAATGATATTTATATATAATTGAAAAGGACCCTCAAATTGACATGAAAGCAAATGTCAGTTTCTTCCCAATAGAGGCATATTGTAAAATGAAATGGATTTGTAACAAATACAATAATCATCTTATCTTTAAAAAAAATATGAACACCGAAGCGATGAAAAGGAACATTTGTAGTTGACATTTATTGGTTCTTCTATTCATGGTGAATGGTTAGGAATGTCGAAGTCATTGAAGCAGACCCCAACGCATGTTATTAGGATATATGTATAAGGAAGTATGTAAGGATATATGTAAATGTTAGACAATATTAATTCATATTGAAACCACACATTGTTCAGTTCATACATGATCAGTCGTCATAGTCGAACTGCTTGAAAACTAAGATTAGTAATAAAATATGAAGAACGGTATATTCACACTTACTGCAAGAATAAAGACTCAAAATCCCAAGATTGAAATAGCTAGAATCCATTAAAAGGTAGTTAGAATTAACGTTGTAGTCCATGATTTACGGGTGGTGAGGGGAAGGAGGGGTAATGGGCAGGGGTAGGGGTCATAATTCGTTGGTTCTGGCGATTTATGCTTATAAAAGGAAGTATATTTAGACGATAGAACAAACCTTGTTGTATTGCACGATTAACGGGTGCGGGAGTCATGGAGAGGTAATTGGTAGGGGTAAGGATCATAATGCGTGGGTTCTGGCAATTTATGCGTAAATAAGGAAATATAATTAGACGATAGAAATGATCTTGTTGTATTGTACGATTTAAGGGTGGAGAGGGGAGGGAGGGGTAATGGGTAGGGGCAGGGACGTCGCTAGAGGGGGTGTGGAGGGGTGTCTCGTCCACCCAATCTTGGTAAAAATGACGATAGTTGGAAAATTTGAGTGCGACAGTCGGAATTTCCGACTGTCGGAATTTCCGACAGTCGCCAGCTTCAATTCGGAATTTCCGACTGTCGCACTCTAATTTTTCTGAATGTCGCACTGTTATTTTCATATGTTCTTGTAATTTGTGAGTGACATAAAATTTTCGATCAAAATTGACCTTTAATCAGTCATATTTACCACGTTTTCCTCGTCACATTGAGAAATTGTATCTCGCGATCCTTATACTCCACCATACAAAACTTCGTATGATTTTGAATACTCTAAAAAAAAAAACGTTCGCCAGCTTCAACTCGGATAATTTATGTATTAATTTTGCTATTGGGTGGGTCGACCCTGTTCGCTAGCTTCAAGTAAGTTCAGGATATACCAGGGACGTAGCCAGTGGGAGCAGGGGAGCGACTGCTCCCCCCTTTGAGTGTCGAAAAAAATGTTTAAAACTGTTTTTTTTTTGGCATGGTATTTTGTCAGTGCTCTTTTGATCTTGAATACTTGTCAGCTCCGTTAACTCGATTATAATCGTAATAACATTCATGCCTACTGATTCAACTACTTACTTAGTTTGGCAGATGCAATTACCTAAATTTAGCCTATAGCATATTTCAAACCTACAGTTGGCCACTGCGTAATAAAATACATATCTACCTAACCTCACTCGATGGAATGTCACGAACCGTATGCAAACGACGACGACAACGTGCGTTCTCATCCTTTCTATGATTCGTCTTAAGTTGTTGCACGACCAGCATGTTATGAGGTAAGGCTAGCAATCGTACGTGATACGCACTTCCTATAAATAATTATTACACTGCTAATACACGGCGATAACGATATTTTTTAGGCCACTGCAAATCTGGCTGTCTTACAAAATATGAAAGCTTATAGTTCGTCAAAGTTCGTCAAATGTATTAAAGTCCAGACATTGGACAATAAACAAATATCATCCTTCTGGAAAAATTGTAAAAGAGCACTATATTTGTCTATCTGATATTATGTAAAAGAACATATAAAAGAATTCAAACAGGAAACAAAATCTGCTGATAATATGATATCATATGATAATGATGAAACTGGCAACAAATTGCACCATATCGCATCTAAGGACCCTCAATTGTTCAAAAATATCCAGTTGGAATTTCAGCCCCCCCCCCCCCCCCCCCGCAATCATCAGGCCTTAGCTACGTCCCTGGGTATGGGTATAGGTCATAATGCGTGGGTTCTGGTGATTTATGCGTAAAATAGGAAGTATATATTAAACGATAGAATGGATCTTGCTGTAGTGCACGATTTACGGGTGGGGAAGTGAGGGAGGGTGATGGGTGGGAGTGGGGGTCATAATGCATGGGTTATGTTGATTTATATGTAAAAAAGGAAGTATCTATTAGACGATAGAATGGATCTTGCTGTAGTGCACGATTTACGGGTGGGGAAGTGAGGGAGGTTGATGGGTGGGAGTGGGGGTCATAATGCATGGGTTATGTTGATTTATATGTAAGATAGGAAGTATCTATTAGACGATAGAATGGATCTTGCTGTAGT
>JAIPMN010004252.1:0-30742 GCA_020650975.1 Apostichopus californicus | reverse complement strand
TCGAACAGTACATGATGACTCAGCAGACCCCGTTCGTCAGGCGTCAGGTCAGAAAGCTTCTGCTCTTCATCTCTGGGACCAAGGACAAGTACAGACACCTTAGAGACCTCCACGCTCTGGAATCACACCTGAAAGACATCAAAAAGATCTGTGAACAGAATGGACTGAACCTCTCTGACACCTCTGCTACACCCCTGACACTACCCTACGATACCCTCATAGAACTGGTGAGCTCTATTTTATTGCGTCGTTAGTCTTTGTGTAACACACTTTATTTCCTGCTTTGCAAAAACTTGTGTAAGACATAATTATCTTTATAGGATGGACAAACTATTAAAGCAGGGTTGTACTCCAGTATAGCGTGATATAGCCATGTATAACAATATATCAATCCTATGGTATTCTGTTATGAATATTTATGAGTCTTTATAGTACAGGACTATCTTAGTACTACTTTACTAAGCCCCGGTCACAAATGTAGTAGTGGAACCCATCCCCATACAGCAAGCTAGTATGTATGTATTACGTATCTTGTATAATGGTCCCCACAGTAAACTAACAATCACAATAAGCTTAGAAAATGAAAATGAAAAAAGAGGGGAGGGGGGGGGGTGGGGTCAAGTCTCTATCTCAAATTCAAACTTTGGTGCTATGGTAAACAATTCGTTTTTATAGGACATGGCAAAGTTTAATTTTCTTAAACGCATTTTTTTTTGTTCATTTTGTCAACAATTATGTGTCATGACATAACCATGCTCTTATTTATTATCTTCTTTATCGTTTCTATTGTTAGATTGAGCATTTGAAAGCCTGTCAGGAAATGGCCGCATCCAGAACCCTCAACTGGCAGAAATTCTGTCTCCAGGATCGAAGTAAGTCTCTGCACTATACCTTTAGTTCAGTCATCCTGAAATTCTTTGATATATGTACTGTTTTTTTCTACTTCTTTTTTTCTATTTGAATCTCTTCTCTGAAATTCTATATGGTTATATTATTCTTGGCTATTTTGCTTCCATATTGTGAAACTTTATGCTATGATGTGATTTATTTTATTCTACTGTTATGTTCTTTCCTATTGTGTCATATTTTGTTCCCTACCATACATTGTAGGCAATCTTCTATCAAACAAAAAACCCCCATACCAATATCTAGAATATTTAAGTTTTCTGTTCTGCTCTCCCCCCGTAGCGGTTTTGTCGAGCTTGCTCCAAGCGAGTTTTTACCTGGATGAAGGAGTTGCATCCCTTCTGCTGCAGCTGTTGACATGTGCTCTGTGTGGAAACAAAAAGACCTCCAGCTCTCATTCCTCTAGCAGCAGATCAAAGAAGGACAAATCTGAAGGTAGAGGTAACAAAATCTCAGATTACTTGAAATTATTTCATTTTACTTTACTTTGATTGAAATACTGTATTTTTCATCAATTAAGGTAGAGGTACCAAAATCTCAGATTACTTGAAATTATTTCATTTTACTTTACTTTTATTGAAATACTGTATTTTTCATCAAATTATTATTAGTATTTTTTTCCGTCTGTGATAAGCGGATTTTTGCTTTAATTTCAAATGATGCTCTACGTAGAAGATGATCCCATAGGTAACACGCTTTCGTACAATATTTTGTTCCAAATTTGTCTTTCCCAAAACTTGCATTAATTGTGTTTTATTGACATTTGTTTCTTATCTAAGAAAAGGAAGATAATTTTTTTTTCATTTTTGTTTCATTCACACATTATCTATTAGATTCTTCTGAAGAATTACAGAAGCCTGATGAAGCCCTCTGTCAACAGCTGATTAAACAGGTCACCCAGTTAGTGGGTCACGGTGTTCTCGCCAAGTTCATCCGACATCACCTCCTGGAATCTAACGACTCTCAGCTCAGATGGCAGGCGCATGGATTGGTTCTCCATATATTCAAGTAAGACTCTCGGGGGAAAAATTTAAACATTTGAAGAAAGTTTCTTTAAAGCATGTCTCACTTCTATGCTTTGGCCTTGCTCTAATGGCTGTGGGAGGGGTGTGGGGAAGGGGGGAGGAAACGGATATGGATTTGTGCATGAGCTTTTTGTCATGTATGCTTGCAATTATGTAGAAATTTAGACAAGCGTGTTGAAAGTTATGCTTTGGCCATGCCAGATCAAGTTTAATGTAGACTTTGATAGTATCTCCTTCATATTAGATCTGTCAGCCAAAACAAGAATTGAGTATGTTTTACCGAGTTCATTTATGATAGTGGTGAGTGATAAAACGGAATTATCCTTTTTTTTTTCTGGTTATGACTCACTACCCAGTGTAGCACAAATTCACAGTTGTCATTTTAGCCTTTCATTGATACTAAAACCTATCCCTGTTTTTAACCTTTCAGTTATTATCTTAACCAGTAACAAATTTTATTGCGATTTTTAACCAAAATATTCCAATACCCCTGACATGTTAAACCATTTTTTAAACACCAGGAGTTCATCTAGCAGTGTACAAGAGTTACTGCTGGACCTGATGTGGGATCTCTGGCCAGAGCTGTCCAGTTATGGCCGGAAAGCAGCCCAGTACGTTGACCTCCTCGGATACTTCTCTCTGAAAGCTCCGCAGAAGACAGAGAAATCGCTTCAGTACGTGGAGAAAGCAGCATCTCTCCTCAAGACGCAGAACCAAGTCCTCTCCAACCATCCAAATTCAACCATCTACAAGTATGTGTTTTATTGACCTATTCCAAAATAAACAGTTTTGGGGAGAGTATAGATTTTTGTGTGGTAGGCTTGCAGTTCTTGTCTTAAAGCTATAAATGCAACACCAACTTGACAGTGAACGTGTTATCTTAGAAAGTCGCAACTCCTGTGTTTTATAGAACTTCAAGGAAGTCATGTTTATTTTCCAAGCAAGCAAGAACACTGATGCACCGACCTACCACACTTTAAGAACTGGTTAATTTAAGCCTAGCCTACACTGCTTCATATGTTAAGGGACAGGTGTGTTTAAGGTTTAATTGTGGCATGTGACACCTGTTTGGACTGTAGATTGAGGCACACTCTGTACCTGTGTAAGTCAAGTATCTAGAGGATGCTATGAGGATGTAACCTTGTTTTAACCAATAAGTAAATTGCCTTCATATTTTGTTTAGCAATCAACCTCAGCCACGGGAATGTACTGCATTGACTACTCTTCTATCCAGACTGAATTAGGACATAACAAGACTTGATAAAGCATACTAAAGTAAACATGGTATAAATCGATACTTTTCTATTCCAAGGTGCAACAAGAGAGATCAATCTTCAATCTTAAACTACTCATAAAAGAAACCCTTCCTTTGGTCCTTCTATTTCAGTGAACTCGCTGGGTTGGTTGCTTTTGATGGTTTCTACCTGGAGAGTGAGCCTTGTCTGGTTTGCAACAATCCAGAGATACCATTCACTGTAAGTAAACACCATGATACACTCTATGAAATGTTATAGCAGCCTGGTCATCATGTGAAAGGTTGCAGCAGCCTGGTCATCATGTGAAAGGTTGCAGCAGCCTGGTCATCATGTGATAGGTTGCAGCAGCCTGGTCATCATGTGAAGGTTGCAGCAGCCTGGTCATCCTGTGAAAGGTTGCAACAGTCTGGTCATAATTTGTTTGGATGCAGGAAGGGGAGGGTGTGTGGGATTGTGTCTTGTATGTGTGTGTCTGTTTCTATACAGCTGCCCTCCTGAAGGCAGTCCTTATCATCAGAAACAGACTTATGTCAATACATATTGTTCTATTTCAGTTCCATCATAATGTTGGAGGTGAGGGCCTGGGTAAGGAAAGGAATGGACTTTGGAAAAATAACTGAAAGTACTGTTTGTGCTTCGTATGGTGATAGTGCTAACTCTTGCTGAATTTTTGGCTGTTCATAGATGACAGCCATTTTATATTTCTCCATTAAGTTATCTCCATCTGCTCAAGGTTATTTCTTCTGTGGCTGTGGTTAAGTTTCAAATTCATCTCCATTTTCTCCACCGACTAATCTATTTGCATTTCCTGTCTTGCAAACAGCATACATGTATGTATTGTGGTTTTCTCCAGTTCCACACCTAGAACCTCTGTTAAATTTTCAATAGAAAAAGAAAAAATTATGATCTCCGTTCCAACTTTTTTGTCACTCCTTTTCTCTGTAGAACATGAAACTGACGGCGCTGAAAGTTGATTCTCGTTACACAGCTAATTCGCAGATCGTGAAGCTGGTCGGGACTCACACCATCTTTAAGATCGCCCTGCGCATCAGTGACCTGAAGCGTACCAAGATGGTCCGAACAGTCAACATATACTACAACAACAGGACCGTACACTCTGTGGTAGATCTCAAGAATAAGTAGGTCGAAATTCAACCAAACTTAATGATGACCTCTTTTAAAGAGTTATATCAGCCTTAGGCATTATATGACATTTATGTGAAGACAAGTATTCCACACTGCTCTGTGAAAACCTGGTCGCGTGAGAACTTAAGAAAAAAGCATTTTGTGAGATGTGATCGTTTCAAGGTTTGTCAGAAATTCAGTTGCTTGTGGGGGCGGGTAGGTGTGGGGTGCCTGGATACATGGTGGCACTGTTATCATTCACGGCAAATCTTTACCAAATAGGTTATGATTCAGTCATTTTGAAAAGTCCCCTTTGTGTCATATGTAATGTGAGTTTAAAGAGTCCTGTCTACCCAATTTTAGAAGTTTAGAAATTTTAGAAGCCTCTTTGATTTTCACATAAAAACATTTTTTAGCCCATAAGTTGTACTGAATAATTTACTATGCTTTGCAGTAATATCCCAAACCAACAAAAATTTGTACTTGGTCAACTTTGTTTAATTCATCAGCTAGTTGGATTTGAAGGTTTACTCTTTACTTTGAAATTCCACATTATAATAGATTTGTCTTTTGTGAAGGTTTGTCCTCAAATTCCCAACTCCAACCCTCATCAATAACTATCTGACTCTCCTTGTTTCTGTTTTCTTTCTCCAGACCAACAGTTTGGCACAAAGCCAAGAAGTGTTCTTTGACAGCAGGTCAGACAGAGGTCAAGATCGAGTTCCTGTTACCCATCGTGGCAGCAAACCTGATGATAGAATATGCAGATTTCTACGACAACCTGTCGGCTTCTGCGGAGACCCTACAGTGCCCTCGTTGTAGTGCGTCTGTACCAGCAAATCCTGGAGTATGTGGAAACTGTGGAGAAAACGTCTTCCAGTGTCACAAATGCAGGCAAGATTCTTAAAAACATTTCATAGCATTCTGCTTTATGTTCCTTTTTAATCTTTTTTCAAAACAATAATTGTTACCCTGGTCATGGTTTTATTCCCCTATCTGAAAGTTTGAACATAATTATGCTCTGAGGTGAAAGAACCACACAAAACTGAAATTTCAATAATTGAATATTTGTACTTTGTGGTTGCTAAACTTTGGGTTAAAATAGCAATAAGGTACCGTGGCAACAAGAAAAGCAGCCCGTGACTGCAAAATCCTCTGCAGCAAGGCTGACTCATTAAACAATAGAGATTATCTCTGCATATCACCAGTACCTATTGTGTGAAACTGCAGAATACAAATGATTTCATCCTATGCAGCTTGGCTGCATTAGCTGCAGCCCCTTCAAATCTTACTATTGACATTGTGCTTAAACTGATTGGTTTGACCAACAGTGCAACCGAAGGCAACAAAGTAGAAGATGAATTCAATTTTCATGCCTATCTTTTTCTCATTTTCTACTGTTATTTCATTTGTCACTGATATCGTCATTTTCTTTTGTTATTTTTCTATTGTTATTTTACTTATTTCCACAAAGGATACATTCCATTTATCATTTTCATGGATTGAAAAAAGGTTAAGCTCTTATTTCTAGTTACAATGAATGGACTTGGACCCTCAGTTTCAAAATAATGTTGCTGCATAAATTCTTTCTTTTACTTTTTTTCTTATAGCAGATTGCTAAGTGCTGTCAGATCAGAGAGTCAAGAGTGAATAGAAATTAAAATATTGAGGTCAAGATTAATATCCGTAACATTCTTGCGACTCTCAGAATACAAAAGATTACATCCTATGCAGCTTGGCTGCATTAGCTGCAGCCCCTTCAACATCCTACTTTTTGACATAGTGCTTAAAATCATTGGATTAAAACCAACAGTGCAACTGAAGGCAATTTTTTTCTCGTTTTCTACTGTTATTTCTTTTGTCATAACTATCGTCTTTTACCATTGTTATTTTTCTATTGTAATTTTACTTATTTCCACAAATGATAATATCATTTCATTCCATATATCATTTTCATGAGGTTAAGCTCTCATTTCTAGTTGCAGTGAATGGACTTGGACCCTCAGTTTAGAAATAATGTTGTTGCATTAATTCTTTTTAAAAAATTTTTTATAGCAGATTGCTAAGTGCTGTCAGGTCAGACAGTAAAAGTGTGAAAGAAATTAAAATATTGAGGTCAAGACTAATATCTGTAACATTCTTGCAACTCTTTGTTTTGCTCCCTCTAGGGCCATCAACTACGATGAGAAGGACCCATTTCTCTGCAACTCGTGCGGCTTCTGCAAATATGCCAAGTTTGACTACACCCTGACAGCCAAGGCCTGCTGCGCTGTCGACCCTATCGAGAATGAAGAGGACAGAAAGAAGGTATTTAAACGAAAATTTAAAGAAGAGATTCAAGAATTTGGTGATAGAATTTCACCTCCTCTGTTTTCAATTCTGTCATAAGTATGGCTTGAGATCGAAGTTGCTTATATCTGTAAACAAATTAGGAAACATAAAAATACTCCAGTAATACTTCAAATTTATAATTGTTTTCCATGTTTTTAGGGTATGGCAAATATCACCATATTAATGGAAGTCACGGAACCACCCCCAGTAGCAAAGGAAGTCATGATAATATTGTTATTTTGTGATTAGATACTCATTGCTTTCGGATAGAACTTCAACACAAAGTAAACAAAATGTGTGTGAGGTTTTCCTTTGATTCTATATAGGGGGCTTTATTAGCTACTGGATAACAAATAAACTTGTTGTTGTATCATCTCTACAGGCTACCAATACAATTAACTCATTGCTGGAAAAGGCTGATCGTGTCTATCGACAGCTGGTGTCACACCGCCCTCAACTTGAAGTCCTGCTCGCAAAAGTCCAAGAACCTGGACTTGAGAGACAGGTAGATTTTTATGGATTGATTTGTTTATTAATTTTCATTGTCGTCTGTTTTCTTAAGGCAATATTTATGGTGTTTTTATATTTTATTAGTAAATACTCTGTAATTCAAACACAAGACTTTTGATTTTCAACACAATGGTGCTTAAAAGAGATGATTACACACCAAAATATTGATCGCTTTTCTCACCTCTGTGTTGACAAAACCTGATTCAATTATTTAGTCTGATGGGGATTCTCGTGTGTGTGACAGTTTCATTGTCCTATAGCATTCCCTACCCCGCCTCCGTTGCCATCTGTCCATTTATTACCAGAGTTATTCAACTTTTCACCCTCTTTTAACAGGATGGTGCTTCATCGGCATCCACCACTACCACTACAACATCGTCCACCGCCACCGTCAATCGAGCCATTCAGATGCTGGCCCAGAGGTACTCTGGTGATTGCAAGAATACCTTTGAAGAACTCAGCAAAATCATACAGGTCAGAAATGTTAAGGCTTCTCCTCTCCTTTAATTATCTGCTCTGCCTCAGATCAGAGAAATAAAATATTTTGATTGCAATTAAAGTCTTGTTTTTAACCTTCTATAACCCCTGAGGTCACAAACAAAAATGTAAAAGTTTTGAATTCAATTCAATCCCCTCCCATCCCCACCCCCCCACCCCACTTTTCTCAGTTGTTTTCATTTTCATTTCCATCATCATCTTACTCAACAGAAAGTTCTAGCCTGCCGAAAGGAACTGGTGGAGTACGACAGACGTCAGAAAGAAGCCTCTCAGAAGAGCAACATGCCTCACTCTGGGATGACCCCGTTGACCTCACCTCTGCCTAGTCCACACCCGTCTCCTGCTCCAAGCTTTACCGCTGTTTCTGTACCTGCATGTAAAGTCACCAAGAGAAAGTAAGTCAAGCCCATATCAAGACAAAAAGTTAACAAATTTCTTAGATAAAAAACGGGAGAGATTATTAATTGCTGCAGTTTTGGTTTATCTTGCAGTTGAATAAAAGATATTTTAAAGACAGAACTGTTATCTATAGTGTCATATTTTTCAAGTCCCAAAAGTGAAATAAACATGAATTACAAAACTGGCCAAATTTTTCATGTTTAGCATTCAGTGATGAATGTTTTTTTCTTTTTTTTCTCTCCTTAAATGGAGTGTCAACATTTTGTGTAGCCATTTTGAAGGCTCTGAAATTGCTATGAAATGCTGAGGTTCTTGTGTACGAAAACTGCTGTTCATCTTTGCACGCGTTTAGCAGTTTTGACTGGTTTGCGAAGTGATATCAGGTAAAGTATTTCTTGGGCTGTTAATAGAACAGTGCCAAATATCTTTTGGATTATCCTGCAAACCTCTTTCTTACGTTTGTCTCAGTTATTTAATGAAAGTAAGATGTGTCTGTTTATTTCTCTGTTTTGATGTGTACAATTATATATCTCCTCTAGTGCTGGTCGTTGCTACGGATGTGCTGCAGCGGCCACCGAGCACTGTGTGACATTACTGAGGGCGCTAGCCACTAATCCTGACACCAGAGACATCTTAGTAAGACAGGTATGCAGCTTCTTTCATAATGTTTGCTACTTATGCAGTCTTGTTGAAATTATGTTCTTTTCTGGTTATTAGTCTTTAAAGAATTTACAAAATATCCAGTCTTACACAAGAACAGATATAAAGGAGGGCCGGGGCAGAGGAATTTCTTTCTTTTCCCTTTCCATCAATATGCTCCCATCTTCTCCCCCACCCTTACACAGGATATATTTGAATATTCTCAGTTACTCTACTCAGTTACTCTAAATTCTATTGGTAATTTGTAACTTGTGTAAGTTAGCTTTCATCACAGTTACATAGGGACCTATTTTGACATGGAATCTGCCAGTTGTAGCAGCAAAGGGAACCTAGATCAATTAAATAAATCACTTTGGGGTCAGGCCCTTTCCCACCCCCTCCCCCTCCCTCCCTGTTGTCCTTCTTATGTAACTGATCTCACACTAAGATATGACAGTCCTCTCTAAAATAAGGTTGGCCTGTTGTGTATTTTGTGGAGTTTTTCTGTACAGTGTGTGGTGTGATGGGTAATTTCTTTTTGTCAAAAAAGATCAAGCACAATGTACAGCAAAATAAACCGTTAGGTTGTAGTCAAACTTGGCATATGTGTATAAACACACAGGTTTACAGAGGAAATGGGTCCTTCACATCCAACCATGATAGGTATCTTATGTAGTTGAGTTTGTCTTTTCTTTCACTTACTGTACCTTACTTTCACGTACAGTTACTTACTTTCACTTACTGTTACTTTCACGTACAGTTACTTACCCACTGTTACTTACTTCCACATACTGTTACTTCCACTTACTGTTACTTACTTTCACTTACTGTTACTTACTTTCACTTACTGTTACTTTCACGTACATTTACTTACTTTCACTTACTGTTACTTTCTTCCATATACTGTTACTTACTTTCACTTACTGTTACTTTCTTGAGTGTCTCCATCCTTACTGTTTCTCCGATCCTCTCAGGGTCTGCTCAATGAGCTGGTGGAGTACAACCTGCGCAGCGGTTACACCAGCTACCGGAACGAGGTCCGTCAGCTCATCTTCCTCCTCACCAAGGATAATCCCGTAGCAACCGGGATGTTGAACGACCTCATCATGACCCGCATCTCGGCAGTGCTCAGTGATAACGTCAATCCAGATATGGTCAGTTTCTTGTCTCATTTGTTGTCATTAACAATGTAGATGTATGTCCGATACAGTTAAAACTCACAGAGGGCTATAAATACTAACAAGGTAGCTGAAGATAAATTTCCTAACAAAAGTCGACAGCTGAAAGGAGGCTATGATTGAAATTACAGGAAGCCCAGTGAACTTTGGGAAACAAGAAACGTGCTCTGTTAACCAGGGAAATCCAACTCTTCATTCTTTATAACTGAAAGCTGAAGAGAAATTGTAAACAAACTCTGACACTTTGACAGTCAGAAGGAGCTGTGGCTTCAATTTAATTAATCCCATTGAATGTACCATTTGACGGATCGCTATGACGATGAATCTCTCTTCTTGGTTGCTTATAAAAGAAGATTAAAATTTATAGTTTGATGGCTTGTCATCTTATTCTGAGCTACCCTATAACCAAGATCATACAAATATCAAAACATTCTCTATTCTCTTCCTAGTATTTCATATTTACATATGCAAATTTGCCTTTGTTGTTTGTAATTGTCATTTCTTTTGTCACGTGGATGTCCACTGAGGTATAAGTAAGTTAAAGGCTGTTTTTCTTAATTACTTTAATACAAGAATGCAACCCCTGGATTTAATCGATGAATATTATCTATAAAATCTTCTCCTCAGACAGTCAGTTGTTTGATTTGTTATTTTTCCCATTCAGGCGAGCAGCTTCCGATACCTGATGATGCTGCTAATGAGCACCTGCACGGCTGAACGCTACGATTCCTGCTGGGAGATGAGACTCAAATGCAGTAAGTTAATTTGAGTTGAAGCAAAGCTGTGATATTGGTCTGCTGATTTTTCAGATTTTAAGAACCTTTTGACCTGTTTAGTGTGATGAAGCAAGCAGAAGTTAATTACTAACAGTTTAAAAGATAATTATTGATGGAGTACATGGATAGATTTGTGAAGAGGAAACCGTGTCTTCAACAAGAGAGCCATTGCTTGAAAAAGTCTGGAATGATATTCTAATTTAGGACCTGTGCAGGGATAATTACAACCATTATAGACTTCCCTGATAGTTGTAAGTGTTAACTCAGCCTGTTTGGCAGTTTTTTTTACGATTACAAATATAAATCTCTTTATATGGTTTATGTCCTCCCTTTTTTTTTTTTTACCAGTCATGACGTTGTTCATGAAGTCGGTCAAAATCAGCAGCCCAGTGGTGATGGAGAATATTACACTGCCCTGTCTGAAGGTGATGCACCATGTCATTAAACCAGCCAACCCTACCAGCAAGAAGAATAAGGTATGGGCGCATCTGAAGAAGGTCTTGCATGGTACTCCATAGTTGAAGATAAATAGTGGTGTAGAGTTGATTTTTGGTTTCAAATTGTAGAGTGTGACCTCTCCTCCCACTTTCTCACCCCAGTCATCCCACCTATCTCCCTCCTACACTTCCTCCTGCTGCCACACCTCCCCTCCTCCTCTCCCTCCTCCTACCCATCCCCCTCCCACCTCCTATTCAACACACTCCCAGTTCTCCTCCCCATCAAATATATCGACATGTCCCGTTTACACATCCATGAATTGTACGACTCCTGTGATTTAGAAACAACCAGGGAAATACATTTGACAACTTTTCCTTGTTCATTGATAGGAGGAAACCGTTGGAAACCTGAGCACGGTGAAACCGGTGGGATGGGACGTCTACATCAATACCAAGGATTGGTTAAGTCAAGTCAAGGGAATGTACGATTACTGGAAACAGAGAGTACCTTCAAACACACCGGGTAAGCAATGTGGAAAGGAAGTACGTTATCAAGAAAACAAATTAAGATTTAACCGAGACAGTCTTTCAGGTATCAATTAGTCTAATCTATGAAGCTCCCTGTCCAGCCACATTATTTTATCTTCTACTCCATTGGTGATTTACAGGTTATTCTTTGTGAAGAAATTATAAAGAAGAAAATATAAAAAAAAAAGCAAAATGCAAATTGTATGAAATGTTTAATCAACACTCTGCATTGTAATGACACATTGGACAAAAAAAGCCAGTTTTGGCGATGTGACTAATATGACTTTTCTTTATCTAAATATTGGAACAAGCAATGAGTTAAGGGAACATCCCAAGAAACCCCCCCCCCCCCCAAAAAAAAGAAAAAAAGAAGTAAAGACGGAGGTAAAAAAAAAATTGAAAAGTAAAGACGGAGGTTCTCTCCGCTGAAGAACAGGATACACTGCATGCGCTTCCAGAAATGGAATATCTAGAAACAGTTATAAAAATGCAAATAATTAAATATGCTATATTAGATAAGATTTTGGATTAAAATCAAACATATCTTTCTTTTTTAGGTGACACGGGCGAGTCTGACGTCAGCACCCAGCAGGTGAGAGGCAAGTACCTGATGGAGAAGTACGCTCGTCGTTGGATGGTGGAGGCCAAGAAGTCACCGGAGAGCCTCCATCTCGGGGGTACCACCTGGTTGAGACGGGTTCTCTTCTCACCCTCGTCCAGGTCAGCTAGACAGGTAGCCTGTAACATTGTCGAGTCCATATGCCAGGTAATTTGCCTCACCTCAGCTCGTATATTAGTTCGCAATAAACATCTCAGTGAAAGCATTCATTTGCATATATTATATAACGCCTTGCAATATTTGAGTTTTTGGACAACTTGATTCAAACTTGATTCAAACTTGGCCAAACCTAGATAAATTGCAGTTTCAGATATTAATGTTAATAAATGAAAATGCAATAATTTGGAAAGGCATTCACCGACAAGTCACGAGTGATACAATTATTTTGGTTTATAGGTTTGATACCTCCTTTAGACCAACCAAGATCTGACCGATGGTTACCACAAGGCACTATTCTTTTGCTGACCTTTTCTTCTTTTTTCCGGACATTTTTTCCTTGATTATTTGAAGAGCAATTGTGATCAACTGTGTAGTAATGAATGTTGCTTTACATCAACAGAATAAAAGTGTAATGTTGGAAAAAGAAGAAGAATCTGACTAGAATTAATTCACCACTTTATTCTTATTTGATGTTAACCTTTAGGTCTCTAGCAGACGACAGCAGATGTTGGACCTCTTGACCAGCTATCTGGATGAGATCGGTCCCAGCGGAGAGAGTGCGGTAGAATTCATCACGCTCTATCAACGATTGATCAGTGCTGCCCACTGGAAGCTTTATCTGGCTGCCAAAGGGGTCTTACCGCATGTAGCAGAACTCATCACCAAGGTGGGTAAATCCAACAGAACAAAAAGCAATTATTGTAATAGTTTGTAATTGAAATTATATATTTGGTACTGATGCTGGAAATGTACAAATGCACATTCTGTTAAGATCTCTTAGAGAGAGATTACAACCACATAAGACTGAATTCATAGTCTGAACTCATTATTAGGCCATGTTCTTAGTTGTACTGAGTTTACAGTTTCACTGATTTCAAAAGTGTCCTCAGTTCATATTACGTCTAAGGTCATAATTAGATTATGTTCAGCATTGGACTGAGCTTATAGTCTGCATCCATAACTAGACTGTTTATAGTCTTCATTGATAACTAGACTATGTTTACAGTCTGCATCTATAACTAGACCATGTATATAGTCTCCATCCACAAGTAGAATGTTTATAGTCTGCATCCACAACTAGACTATGTTTATAGTCTGCATCCATAACTAGATTTTGTAGTCTGCATCCACAAGTATACTATGTTTATAGTCTGCATCCACAAGTATACTATGTTTATAGTCTGCATCCACAATTATACTATGTTTATAGTCTGCATCCACAATTATTTTATGTTTATAGTCTGCATCCATGACTAGATTATGTTTATAGTCTCCATTAATAACTATACTATGTTTATAGTCCACTGAGTTCATAATAAGTCTGACTTCATAACCAAACTATTGGTAGTCAGCTGAGTTCATCGTTGTTCTGTCTTCATAACTACACTTTGTTCATAGATGACTGCGTTCATAATTGTATTGAGTTCATATTTTGTCTGCTCTTTTGTTCATACTTTGCCTGTTTAATAACTCAACTATATTCATAGTGAACCATTCCTCTCCAACTGTGACCATGTACTAATAACTTCTTATTTCTTTCCAGTTTTCATGATCATTTTCTTGTTTATTTAAATTTTCAGGAGATTGAAGTCCTCTCTCTGTTGGAAGATACCACTTTAACATCGGACCTCTCCCAGGGTTATGCTCTGAAAATGTTGACCAGTAAGTTAAATATCCATTGTTTCGGATAGCTTGGACTGCATCAATCAGACAAAAATTAAGACCTTTTGAGAAAATTTGGAGATGTAATGTTAATTAAGAAAATAACCTTCCTGGCTGGTTCAAGAATACATCATTTCAAAAACATATTTTCTTTGAAAGTGAAAAAAAAAATTCCTATTCGTTCAGGATTAAGGAATGGACACAATGTCAAGAATTAAAATGATGTTTAACTCATACACAGTTAGTCACTCGTGTTACTAGTTAGCAACTGTTTTGTTCCCTATCGATTTACTCAAGTGGTTTATCCTTTGTAATCTTTACCTCCCCATGCCCCCTTCTACCTCCTCCTCCTCCTTCAGACCTCCTCTCTTCGTTCCTGGATGTGGAGTCGATTCGTCGTCACTACAAGAGCAAGCTGTTAGGACCCGTCCTCCACGGTTACCTAGCCCTACGCAAACTCATCGTTCAACGGACTAAGCTGATCGATGAAACACAACAGATGTTGTTGGACCTCCTGGAGGATATGACCACAGGTCAGTAGCATATCTGACTCATAACTCCCAAGTAACTGTTATTTAACACCATTGCAATAAGTTTATTAACCAATAAGTTTAAGCAATAAGTATGTTAAGTTTATTATAAGTTTATAAAACTTTCATAATGTTATCAGATGAACACTGATCACAGTTATTCTGAAAACGTGTTTCAGATTTTTCTTCAGAGCATTTTGCAATATATAAGGTATTCGTAGTCAAGAACTTGATAACTAAGTCATTGATTCTGAGCCTAACATGGAAAGCAGAAACCAAGGAGGTTATTGAATACTTAAAACAACGGTTCCTGTCAATTTCATTTGGAGAATAGAATATATATATAGAAGCAATGACTGACCATTTTGTTTTTTGATGTTCCCTTAAGCAAAATGAACATTTGTCACTTTTTTTTATTTATTATTTTTTTTAAATTCTTTGTGAAAGTTGAGATTGAAAACCGTCACCTTTGTTTCTGTAATTTATATTTTCTTTCTGTAGGTACCGAGTCAGAGACAGGCGCGTTCATGGCTGTTTGCGTGGACACTGTGAAGCGCTACGGACTAGATGACCTTCGAACCCCAGTATTCATCTTTGAACGGCTCTGTAGCATAATCTACCCAGTATGTATTGATTCGGCTCACACCGTACAGTTTACGATGCATTTTCACAAAATTATTTCGTGCTGAAGATGCTACTAGCATTACATTTATAATATAGTTGAACACTTCTGTCAGTGTTTTTAATCAAGTCAACATTATGTGATTATTATATTTATAGTTTTTAAGTAACAATAATTTATCAAATAGTTTATCGCCACAATTTTCCTATTTCTAAGGAACATTCAGAGGTTAATTCTCCATGGTACTGCGATACTTATAATTACTGTGAGACATTCAAAGGTTAATTCTGCATGGCCTTTGAGACTCTTATAATTACTGAGGGACACTCAGAGGTTGTTTCTCCATGGTACTGCGATACTTGTAATAACAAAACTGTTTCAAATATACAGTCTTGCTGTAAACAGATATTAAGTATTCCTTTTCATAGTTCAGTCGTGGAATTGTTTTCGTTTATGTCTGTTCAGGAGGAAAATGAGGTCGGTGAGTTTTTCATGACATTGGAAAAGGACCCTCAACAGGAAGATTTCCTTCAAGGTCGCATGCAGGGTAACCCGTACAGCTCTAACGAACCAGACCTAGGACCCACCATGAGAGAAGTCAAGAATAAAATATGTAGAGGTTAGTTCCTTTGATATATAGACCACCCCCTCTTCCCCTCCCCCCCTCCCCTCTTCCATATGATGAAGTTCTTTTACAGGTGCTACATTTCTTGGAACAAAAAGGCAAAGGATAAACTCTTCTCTCTTTTTTTAATCTTTCAGATTGTGAACTGATTGCATTGCTTGAGGATGACACAGGGATGGAGGTAGGTTGATTTTGTTATTTTATTGTTGGTATTTTAACACAAAAATTATTTGTGGAATGCAGAAAAAAGTTGCAATTTTTGTGTCCCACAAAATATTAAAAAAATAGATTTAAGAAAAAGGAACAAGAACTGAAATAAAAGTGGTTAAGATCAGCTTTCTTTTCTTTCTTCTTTTTATTTTTATTTGTTATTTTTCTTTTTCTTTTCAAGTAATTTTCATATAAGGAAGGTCACCATCTTTTGAGTTTTATTTTCATTCATGGTGATGGGTACTGATGTTGAACTATTTGACCAATGTACTGATATTTTTGTTGACTCTTGTTTCGGTGGTCTTTACTGTTTAGCTTCTGGTTAACAACAAGATCATGAGTTTGGACCTCCCTGTTAAAGAAGTTTACAAGAAGATCTGGTGTCCAGATAATGAGGTGAGACTTGTACGGTAACAATACTTTGTTTTTCCAATTTGTCTTGGTTTTACTTGTACTTGTATAACTGAAGCACACCTTTGTACTGCTTTAAAAGCAGAGATACTTTTGTTCCATTACTGGGGGCTTGCGCACCACATAAATGCTTGGACAGACACTGATGAGGTTGCTATCTTTGTTGCAGCCTGTAACACAAGAGATGGTTCATACCTGATAGACAATCGTTACTGTTCAAAATAAATAATATTATATACACCCCAACTTTTGGCATGCAGCAATTTCATAGTAGATGGGTTATAAAGTATGTAGGTATGTATATGTGTATGTATGTAGGTCTGTATGTATGTATGTAGGTATGTATGCGTGTATGTAGGTATGTATGCATGTTATGTAGGTATGTATGTATGTATGTAGGTATGTATGTATGTAGGTATGTATGTATGTATGTAGGTATGTATGTATGTAGGTATGTATGTATGAGACCTGAAATTGATATCATCATTGCCTTGTAAGGCTGATCAGATATTTACAGAGAGTCAAGCAAGGGGTGCTATATGGTGGAAGATACTTGTATGCGTTATGGCGTTCATATATGAGTGTACTGGCTACCGGAGTCAATCAAATTATGCAACATGGAATACAGATTTATATGATTTGATGTGTAAAATTATAAAAGTTCTTTCTTGTAAGGATTTCCTTGCAGTAAAACCAATAATCTGATAGTTGGAAATGAACATGAAACATGTTCTTGTTGTGCATTGTTCAAAGGAGATGACTCACTCCTTATTCCATTGGTACTACTTCTGTTTATGCATTGATATTGTATTGTGAGCCTTGTTATGAATGGCATGGTTCCCTCTGGTGTGAAAGACTTCACTTTTAGTCAAAATTTCTTGCATCTTTCCACATTCCCCCTCACCCCATCCCCCCCATCCCATCTCTTTGCTTTTAATCATTTAATAAGATATATTAACAGGTAGAGATTCTGTTGTTCTCTTCTATTATCAGGGAGAGCCCATGCGTATTATCTACAGAATGAGAGGGCTTCTCGGAGATGCTACCGAAGAGTTCATTGAAAACCTCAACAACAGCACAGGTATATATATACAGGGGTGCTTCTTCGGAAGTCACTTCAAATGTTAACCTTTATAGCATTGGCTTGCATATTCCACAGTCTTCAATTATCATGTTGAACACAACATAGTTTGTTGATAATATCATTACTCAAATACCAGTCATGTGTATGGGAATAGTTACTCTTCTTGTTGAACACTACTTTGTTTATGTGATTCATATTTCTTCAGTGGTTGGGTATTGCCCACTTTTACGAAAGAAAATTCAATTCTCTTTTGAAAGGTTTTGAAAAAAGTCTTGGTTGTTTGACATCACAAATGGTTTAAGCATGCTATAGTGACTGAAGTATTGCATGATCAATGTCTAATACAGCTGACAGACATTTCATTGCAACTGTAGACACACCATTAGATATCTTAAGGTCAAAGGTCATTAAAGGTTAGCAAAGATCAGACCAAAAACCTATCGAGCAATGTACAGATGAACTATAGATCTCATACAATACGGGTTCAGTACATTCAATCCTGGCATTTTTTGTAATCAAGCAAGGAAATCTCCCAATTTGTTTTGGTTGCAGTATTATTTCATTATTTATTTTCAAGCTATGATATTAGATTTTATCATTTAAATGATTTTGATGAGAGGTTTACCTTCTTCTTCTCCATCACTCGACAGACGAGGAGGCTGATGATGAAGAAGTCTACAAAATGGCCGGTGTGATGAGTACCTGTGAAGGTCTGGAAGTCATCCTCTACAGGTAATAGTCACCACGACCACCCCTTCCTGATCCACCACGCTCTGATCCACCACTCCACCCATCCTCTCTTTGTGTACAGTCGCTAATCTTTGTGAATTGGCAGTTTCTGTCTTAGTTTTAGTACCCTGAAACCATAACAGGGAACACAGTCTCAAATTGATCTTTCATTTTCCAGTATTTTTTATTTTTTACTCCCTGATCAACCACGCTCTGATCCACCACTACCTGCTCCACCCCTCCTCTCTTTGTGTACAGACTATAATCTTTGTGAATTGGCAGTTTCTCTCTTAGTACCCTGAAAACCATTACAGGGAACACAGTCCCCTTCAAGCAGCAACAAACCTATCTCTCATTTTCTAGTAATTTTAATATTTATTTTTTCCAATTATTTAGATCTCATATTTCTTTATTTCTCTTTTCTTCACCAGACTAGCTCATCTAATGGACCTGGTCAGAGGTCAGCAACTTCTGACCCTTCTGCTGAAACTGCTGGGCTTCTGCGTCAAAGTCAAAGTGAATCGTCAGCAGTTGATTAGACCCAAGATGCAGACTGTCAACATCATGATGGCTGTCCTAAATCGGGTAAGAATTTCTTTGTATACCCTCGTTTAATTCTCTTCAATCATTCTTGGGTCTTCTAGTTTAACGTAGCAGTTTAATTATGGTTGGAAAGATGATAGTAAAGACCTGAAAATATTCTGCTAATATTATGAGGTAGTTGCTTGGTGGTTTCGACTTGACGTTAATATATTTAGAAATAAGAAACATCAAAGAGTAGTGGTTAATTGTATTTATAATCAAAGTAACTAACATCGGAAATATCAAAAGGGTAGTATTAAAAGCAAACGTGAAGAGACCTGAAACAAATGTAGAAAATAAGTCTATATTCCCTTGGCTGGTAGCATTTAAGACAGTAGTTATAGTTTGAAATGCAGATCTTGTAAATCAAGAGAGAAATGAACATTGCTTTCTTGATATATTAATCAGAGGACTGGTCTTTTATCAAGCTTTTGTAGTTGTGCCTCAAAAAGAAGTATTTTACTTTTAAGGATAGCTGAAATCAAATAAAAAATTAGTACAAAGTCACATCAATGTAAACTAGAATGTATGACTGAGTGCTTCTACGTTTAAGAAAATGGTTTTTCCTTTGACCAGTACTGTTATGCTTTTTTGCTAATTAAGAAAGAAATTCATTTGTCTAACTCTTCCAAACAAACATACAAAAAATCAGGTCTGGGTTGGGTTTATACGAATTCAAACAATGCAACAGCTGCACCTTTGTTATGAAAATGAAGCTTTGGGGATCAATGTTTGCAGAATTGAAACTCAAGAGATGATTTGGTTACTGGGAAACTCAAGAGATGATTTGGTTAGTGGGCTTACTGGGCATCAGCTGTTAATGCCAGGTTATCAGCTGTTAATGCCAGTAATCCCAATGTTGATCAGATCTGGCTTCAACCAAAACATTTCTTCTTTATTATCATGAATATAGCAATTTTTAGTTTATTCTTCAATTTTCATTTCTTGTTTGTTTTTTGGTAGGTTCTTTTGGCTGAGAATGAGCATGCCGGTTCGGGAGGCGGTTCGGTGATTGCTGAGCAGGTTCTGACCATTATGGAGGTTATTCTACTAGAAGCCATCAATGAACCCACTGACAAAGATAAGGTAACAACTGAGGGTTTCATGCAGGCTCCTTTAGTATATATGGCCTCTGACAAAGGAAATTAACCACTGAATCCCCAAATTATCTACCTCTTCACTCACAATATCCACAGGAAATGTTCTTTTTTTTGTAAAAGGATATGTGAGGAAATGTGTTCTTTCATTCTTGGAAATGCATTTTCCTTCTTAAATTTATGCCAAACTGATAATAAGGTACCTGACAGTTGGCTTGCTTGAATATTCATGCAACTAAATTGATATTAAAATTGTACCATCTAATGAATATGTATTTAGCACACTTCAGGTAATAGAACCCATCCTTTTTAATACAGTCTCTTTGAAATGATTCCTTTGATGATATCGATGGTTACCGTCCCATAATTCTGAAATAGGAGAAATGAAATTATTCCTTCCCATAAATCTGAAATAGGAGAAATGAGGTTTTGGAAACATTTTGGTGAAAGAAAATTGTTATGTGCAGTGACTACCGGATGAGATATTCATCTTTATTCAGATGCATAATTCTCCAGTCTCAATCCTGTCCCTCTTGGTTTCTCATTTGAATGTCTGCTTTCCTGGACAACAGAACATTGTCTACTATTGGATACTGTATATTTGCATGGAATTGTCACAATTGGGTGGTACCTCATTGAGACAGGGATGATACAAAATTGTTACTATAATCAAGCAAAGTCATGCCAAAAATTGGGTAATTAGGCATTAACATCAAAGGTCTACACTACGTTTTTGGAATAAGAGAGTTTTCAGTATTATATTGTTAATAACTTGCTCATTTGGAGCAGCCAGACATTTACACCCAAGTAGAATATTTTGTTAGATTTAGTGAAATCAAATTAAATGTAAATATTAGATTTGTTCCTGGTCTCATGTGGCAATACGACCCAACATAAAATACAGCTCTGAATTCTCCGACATATCATCTCTGACAGCCTCAGATAATGCTAGCCTGCGACAAGTCTCAGTTGATGGCCCTCCTGGACCGAGCCAGCAGCCCGTTCGTCCGCTCCCAGAGTAACGTCCTACAGGGACTCATGAGGATCATACCGTTCCTCTCCTTCGGGGACTACGAGAAAATGCAGATGCTGGTGAAATACTTCAAGCCTTACATCGAGTTTGAAAAGTAAGTATACCCACTATAAACCCACTAGGATTTATCAGGACCTATAGGTACAACCCAGGATTATCGGTCATCTGATATCTAAACGTCTGCTCTTGTCCATGAACCAATTGGTAAGGATTAGTGAGGATTACTTTAACAGCTTTAAAATGGTACAAACATACAGCAGATTAGATTCTGAATATGTTTCACAGTGTATTACTGTATTACACATAATGAAGTCTACTACCTACAATGTTATAAGATATGTGCCTACACTGTGGCATAGATCACGGGTATATATAACAATATTTTGCTCATATCCTGACTATATCTGGATACTCTCTTCTTGTCCTGAGTACCCAAATTTCACTCTTCTTTGTGAAATTGAAATTTGATCAGTTCAAATGTACAAGAACTTAACGAACGCTGTTTGACCTTGGTTAAAGTTGGCATTCATTTATTCTTTTTTAGAGAAAGCTAAAAAACAATTATTTTGAAAAACTGCCCTTAAATATATGGGAACAAAACTAAAATGAAACTGAAAATTCCCAAATATTGTAATGTCGTAAACAATTGTAGTCAGTATGTGTTTGAACATCACTGATATTCTTGACTATGCAGTGTTCTCTAAACCTTTGTGTCATTAAGATGGTTGGATCAGAGTTTTTTATTAGATTAAGATAGCAAATAGTCTTTGAGAAATCTCAAATGTGTTTCTCTGTAATACAGACTTTTATAAACATATTATTAAGTAATAATTGCAAGTAGTGGAGATAATGAGGTATATTGATGTTTCCTCCTAGGTTTGATGACAGCCACACCCAAGATGAGCAGCTGCATCTAGAGTGCTTCTGTGCTATTGCAGCTGGCATCGAGGTAAGACAATCACCCCTTTCCTGCTCTCTGAAAGTCGTATCATTTACCGTTGCACTTTATAAGGAATAAATGAAAATGGATGGTAAAAACCATGATTATAAAAAATACTGAAAACCCTGAAAAAGAGTCAGTGATGGTAGACACAATGATGATTGGTTTCAACTTAAGGGTTCAAAAGGTTACAGCTCTTGACTAACAGGTGTCTGATCAAACGTGATCTTTCTAATAGAAAACATTTAATAGTGGGTCATTGTCTGATGTGATTTGTAAGCTGTTTGGTTTATTTAATATCTTTGTAGCTGTTCCTTTATTCTAATTATTTCTTGTTCAGTTGTTAGTGTGTTCAGTGTACTGTGAGTATCCTCAACTTCACTATGAAGAACTCTTTCTTCCAAAAACCATTTGTGTTTATCCTTTTAGCTATTACACCAACATTAAAACCCTCACATATTTGACTGCAGTAGATATCTTTGTAAAAGACAGGCGCCAACTGTTGTCAAATCTTGTCCACCCTATCTTCCTGGTAGAGGGTAACATTTATCGACACATACCTTGTTCCTTGTTACAGAAACACTCCAACGGTGACCAGTTGAAGGACTTAATAATAGCGGAAGGAATCGTAGATCTAGCAGTCCTCTACGTCATCAACAAACTCCCAGATGTTGACAGGTAATTAATGACATGTGATTGGTGGAGGGGTGTCATGTGACCAGTAATAGTCATTTATAAAGTCATTGAAAGTAGTAGAAATGTAAAAAGTCATGGGAAGTGGAATGACTTACTTGAACTGTTTTTACCTAGCTTGTATTTTTTTTCTTTTCTTTTTTCTTTTCTTTCTTCTTCCTGAAAGTCTGTCCAATTTCTCATGTTCTATGCAAACAGTTATGGGATTCACTCTTAAATTTTATTGTCAAGAAAGTTTTGGAACCCTTAGACTTTTCTTGAGGTGCTTGATTCATATGGTGTCACAAAATTAACCAAAGTTTTCTTTTAAATTTATGACTTTATTCACTTTGTGTAATACTACTGCAGAAATGTATCTTTGTTTCACAAAACTAATCCAACATTTATTTTTTATAGTATTATTTTATAAGTTTGAGTTAATTTACTGTAAGTAGACTGTTGTTTCAATCTCTCTATTGATATTTAATTGAGATTTCATTTTCTTTACCGTCAACAGTAGCCTTGATTCTCAACCTTGGAAAGACTTCCTGGCGAAGCCATCTTTACCGTTTGTCCTTCGGCTCCTGTCTGGATTGTGCAAGGGACACGCTAAGACACAGGTATGTTCATGCTGGGCTTGTTAAATTAAGTAAACGGTCAAGAATTACTTGATTCTGTGTCCTGCTGGACTCACCGCAACATACAATTTGAATGTAATTCTCAATGTCACGTGAGGATTGGCTGATATACCAGCTGTCAACATGAATATTCATGTTGTCATTTTCTATCTGGTTTCGTCTTACGGAAAAGCTATGAAGTATTGAATTCTGTATGAATAATTTTTATTTTTTTCATTTTTCTGTCAGTCCAACTTTAAATAATGTGTCTGCTTCTTTGTGTAATGTAACCTCCCTTGTCACATTAAAGAGTTATCATGAACACTAACGGTACAAAACAAATATAATACAGAGCACAGTGGTCCACCTCCAACTTTCATAGCTTGTGTTGTGTTGTTGTAATATAAGATATTACACTTTATCCAAAAGTGGTATTTCAATGAGTTGCATTGCATATGTCATACATAGTGCACACCAGTAACTGCCTCCACCTTCTCTATATAAACAGAAGATAAGCAAACAAATATATTACAAACAATTTTGATTTCTTTTTTCATTTTTACAACAGCAACTTGTCGGTGATAAGTGCATCCCTGCGATTCATCGTCTGGAGCAGATATCATCCGAGGAGGGAATCGGATCCCTGGCTGAAAACCTCATGGAGGCTCTCAAGACAAACCCGGAAGTAGCTAAGAAGGTCAGGACGTTTCTCCCTTCGTTTAATCACTTTTTAGACTTGAACACTGCCTACCCCTCCGTTTTAATACTTAGGTTTGACTCTACCTGTAAAATTAAGAGCCTTGTCATATGAATTGAAGATGCTATTTTATCTTCTAAAAACAGTACAGTAACGGTCACTCACAGGAACTCTTTGTTTACTTTTTCAATATTTATCATTATAAATCCGGTAGATTGATGAAGTCCGTGCTCAGACCAAAGCGGAGAAGAAACGTCGTGCTATGGCTATGAGGCAGAAGCAACTAGGGGCTCTAGGGATGTCGGTGAGTCCAACTTTCTGTTTTATCGTTTTAGTGGCCTAAATTTAAGCTTTGCCATAGAAAGTAGTTTTGATTTATAATTACCAAAGAGAACTGAATTTTCATAATTTTGGATATAAATTCACATTTCATGTACTTGACACAGATTATATTTAGCTCTCTGTGAGGGTTGTTGTTGTGGATGTGTTGTTGTTGCTGTGATGCTTGAATAAAATGAGAAATGAATATTCATATCCTTTGACTTTTTAGACCAATGAGAAAGGTCAAGTGACAGCATCCAGGACTGTTTTCCAACAAATGGAAGACCTGGTAGAAGAGTCTGGTCTGACATGTTGTATATGCAGGGAGGGATACAAGTACCAGTCACAAAAGGTAAGACACCACCAGCTTGGAGTAAATATCAGAAATACAGGATGGTTTGATGTGTTTAGTACTTGTGAGGACACATGACATCCCGTCCCCCCCCCCCCAATTACCTCATCATGATGAATTAAGTATTTGTAGATTTTTCTTTGAATTATCATCAAAAACATCAAAGTTTCCAAATATATCTCCATGCTTCACATCATCAGAAAGCTGAAAGGTACAAAGTGTTCTCTATTGAAATGTTGCTTTTCAACTAAGGAACTATTTTTTCTTGGGTTCAACAATATCGTTCCATCATACTGGAACTCTAGGAAAGCAAATCTCTAAAATTTAGAATTTGGAATAAATTTCCATGATTTCAGTAAGCTGTAGGAAAGAAGTCTTTAGGGATAACACGTTTCACTATTTTTCATTATCTCTCGGTAGGTCTTAGGAATTTATACATACACCAAGGTAGCCGTTCTGGAACCGTTTGAACTCAAATCGAAGAAGACGCAGGGCTATTCCACCGTATCTCACTTCAACATTGTTCATTATGACTGCCATCTAGCTGCTGTGAGGTGAGCTTGTCCACTTAAAGCATCTTTGCACATGTTTGCATGTGTCGTTTTATCTTCTTCTTCTCCTCCTCCTCCTCCTCCTCCTCCTCCTCCTCCTCCTCCTCCTTCTTCTCCTGCTCCTCCTTCTCCTACTCCTTCTCATTCTGCCTCTCCTCCTACATCTCCTCTTCTTCCTCTTCCTCTTCTTCCTCCTCTTCCTCCTCCTCCTCCTCCTCCTCCTCCTCCTCCTCCTCCTCCTCCTCCTCCTCCTCCTCCTCCTCCCCTTCTTCTCTTCCATTTCCAAGGGTTTAAACATCTTTTGTGATATTTTATGCAACATACTGGATAGTACAAGTCGATTGTGAAAGACTTTACACTGCCAATGCAACCAATTTTTCTAATATAACTTCAGTGCATTCACTTGACAACCTTTTTCAGTATAAGAAACATCTTTCTCTGCAAAGTTCTTTAGATTTTATATTCTATTCCTTTTTCTATTTTCCTTCTTTACCCTTTCGTAGACATGCCCGAGGTCGAGATGAGTGGGAGAGTGCGGTATTGCAGAATGCCAACACAAAGTGTAATGGTTTACTTCCGTTGTGGGGACCTCATGTAACAGAACCATCATTCGCAAGCTGTCTGGCAAGGTCAGTGCAAAACTACTTATATATATTTATATAGATGCTATCCATTTTTAATCAACAAGCGTAGTTTTGTCATTTATTTTTGTCTTGAATGGATCTTCATATCCAAAAATAAAGAACTTGTTCAGTCAGGATAAATAGCTAAATTATCATGTTTTATTTGAATTTTCTGAAAATTAAAATGACAGGATCAGTCAGTTTAGACAAGAGTTATTCCAAATTTGTGGCAATTTGTGAACAACACAGTGTTCGCATTGTTGATGTCATCCATTTCTGATTAAAAACAAAGGCACTGATGTAATTTGTGCCCAGCCTATAAATCCACACACTCTTTGAAGACTTAAAAATTGTTTCAGCAACTAACTTTGATTCCAAGTGAGTATCTGGTGTCTGTTGGTTGTTTGAACAGTTCTTGTTTTATTTTTTTTGTAACTGTTCTCTCCATCATGGAGATTAATCTTGTTTTGTTAACAGTTCCCTCAGTACCAGAGTTGATGATGGTGTTGTTGACCATGTTTTCATTTTTTCTTCTCCTCGTGTTAGACATAACGTTTATCTACCTGAGTGCTCTATCATTGAGATTAATATAGTTAACAGTTCCCTCAGTACCAGAGATGATGATGATGGTGTTGTTGACCATGTTTTCAATTCTTCTTCTCCTCACGTTAGACATAACGTTTATCTACCTGAGTGCTCCATCACTGAGATAAATCTTGTTAAGTTAACAGTTCCCTCAGTACCAGAGACGATGTTCGTGATCATGTTTTCATTTTATCTTTTCCTCACGTTAGACATAACGTTTATCTACCTGAGTGCTCTATCATTGAGGTTAATCTTGTTAAGTTAACAGTTCCCTCAGTACCAGAGTTGATGATGGTGTTGTTGACCATGTTTCCAATTCTTCCTCTCCTCATGTTAGACATAACGTTTACCTACCCGAGTGCTCCGGCTATAGAGAACCCACCTACCACGCTACACTGCACGACTTGAAGCTGTTACTTCTGCGCTACGTCCAAGAGCAGTCGTTCAGCAGTGACAGTGGAGGTGGAGGGCGCCAGAGTAACATGCACCTTATACCCTACATGATACACATGGCTCTATACGTCATCAATACGTGAGTAGAATTTGCATTGACTGTTTCAATGGTAACCAGTGTGAGAGTCAAACAACGGGACAGAAAGGCATCTCCTTAGTTTACAGAAAAGGGAAGACAACTTAATCGAAGATGTCATAATTTGCAGATGAAGATAAGTCCTTCAAAGCCAATTTTGTTGGATTTTTTTTACAAAAGATAGCATATAGCCTCATAAACCCAACTGATGATGATATCATCATCATCAAGTTTTGACCTTAAAGGAGTATTCCTGACTGTTATTAATCTTTTGCTTTAAGGTTCATATATATCGCAGATTCCAAACAGACAGCCAAATTCAGCAGACCCTTTTCTCTTCTTTTTGGAATAGCATTTCAAGTGGTCAGATTTAAAATTTCCTTTTTTTTTTCTTTTTTTTCCTTTTGCCATTCCTTTTTTCTCCTCCCAGGACCAGATGCGTACCGAGAGAAGAGAAGAATCTGACATCATTCTTGAAGCACCCTCCGTCAAAGTGGGTGGAGCTCAGCTACGAGCTGGACGGGCCGCATTACTATTCTCTGTTAGCCTTGCACATCTTCAGTCCGGAGAAGTGGGATGAACACAAAGTAACTTTGCTGAAACAGCTGCTGGTCTCAGCCCAGGCCAGAACCATCAGTCCTGGAGGAACTAAAAGGTACGTTAAAATGTAGCTGTTTCCAGAAATGGAACATATACATTTTGCAATGGGAAACTGGATATATTAGTGCCTGATAACAAAACTTTCCTATTGTAGGAAGGAAGAAACACAACATCTCAGAGTGTTTTATGTTACTTATGTCATGTTCTAAGGTGAGAAAAATTTGGATATGGGCCTTCATTAGATATGTTCAGTGGCCGAACAGAAAGAACTTTTTTAAATATATTTTCATATATACATATCTATATATTTATATATATTCTTTATACTTTTTCTGTAATGTGTAAAACTTTTTGTAATTTTTTGGAAAGTTATGCTAATGAAATACAAACTAATACCTTTCAATAATCATAATTCTCAAAAGTGAGTGAACCCCTGATTCCAGCTTTTGTTGTTTTGAGGAACTTGGTGAGATTGAAGCAAAGAAGTTTTGACCAACGATTTTGATTTTTGGTGGAAGTCTGATAGAATGTTAGGTTTTATCACTTGTAACCAAATTTGAGAAGAATGGTCAAAAATATCATAATTTATTGACCACATCTTTTGAGCCACGTTAGGAGATGCAAACAGAGTGACATTCCAATGATATTACTGATTAATATATGATTAATATAGTTATAATCTTTAATATAATCAGAATGCCAATGTCAATTCAAATAGTTTTACTATTTGAACACTACAGGGAGTGTTAGCTCAGTGGTTAACGTCGGTGCCTTTCAATCATAAGGTCCTGAGTTCGAGTCACTCCAAGATTAATGTATGTCGTCCGGTTACAGAGTTGTTGACAATTCATAATCATGGACGTTAAAATATGACTCTAAGAGACTGACTTCGGTCAGCTTACGGCTTTGATTAAGCCAATGATGGCTTCTTCGCGAGTTCCTGCTTGCAGGAGTATCCAAAATACAATACACATACTTTCTTAATTGTTTATAGTCTCTCTGACAAAGCGGTTAAGGATTACAGCATCTACAAGGGAGCACTGATGTACTTCGGTCTGATAGAGGTCCTATACTCCGTATTACTCAAAGACGCTTCCAAGCCTGAGGAGTCTTGGTCTCAGAGCGTGGCTAACTACATCCGACATAACGACGAGGCGTTAATCAAGAATGCAGATAAGGTAAACACCTCAAAACTCACCGGGAAATATCCATGGGATAAAAATAATATCAGGATTTATAGAGTACAAACTAATCATTTGGGAATTGTACTTCGCTATACTTAATTAACTTAAACAAGATTTATTACGTTGATAGAAGTTTTACACCAAGTATTCATAATTTATTACCTCTTTTAGGAATTGTTTAAAATGTTCCAATTTTCTGTTGATAATTTACTCATCCAGATTTTTTCTTTATTACTTCCAGGTTCTGTCAACCTATGAGAAAGACTTCCAGCCATGTGAATCATTTGCTGAGTTTTGTGATGTTGGTGGTGAGTGCATCGGTTTTCTGTATTAAATCACTGACAGAAATTTTAACGATTTCTCCGAGAGTACCCATTAGCTTGATTATTTTTATAATTGTATGGTAACTAAATTATTCTTTGAATAGCTAGATTTGTTATCATTTCAGCCAGGCTTTTTTAAATTTTTTTTTTATGATAAATGTTTATATTAAATTTTATTTTATTTTCTTTCATTGTAAATTTTATATTTAATTTTTATATATTTTCATAAAATAAATTAATTTTAAATTAATTTTAAATTGGATTTAATATAAATATTAATTTTAAAATTATTATTACTTTATTTTTTATATCATGTGATTCACCTCTTATTCTTACAACTCTCTCTCTCTCTCTCTCTTTCACACAGGTCTCCTCGTAAAAATTCCCGACCCTGATATGTATCTTGCTGAATTGCTAAAATCTGTATCTTGATGTGTTAGCTTAAAGATAATCTAGTGTTGGTCAATGCTCTTTCCCCTTAATTTTTCTGTTTATTCCAAACTTTTTTTCATCTTTTATGTCGTTTTAAGACACCGATAGGAGACTTTACAACAAAGTTTTAATGGGTTTGATCTGTGTGAGTCAAGTTTGTTTCAATGTAGATCGATGTAATGGTAATGGATGTGCTTCACTGGTTTGCCAAGAGCAAGCAAAATACGGAGATATAGTAATCAGATATTTCCTTTTAATGTTAATATCAAGTACTTTGATAGTTTGTTAGATTTACACCTTATTTGTCAGTGTTTTAATAGGTTAAGCCTCTGGCAGAAAACCTGAAATGCAAAACTATAAACTCCTTCTTTTGGAATGTTTGAGTATTTAAATATTGGTACCATTTCATCACTAATATTTCCCTTCTTTTTTTTAATCATTATTTATCTGTCTTATGTTTGTCTTCACTTTATAGTTAACAATATTCTTAGGGTATTTCAACCTTAAAAATTTCCTTAACTTTTTCCTCTAAAAATATAAGATTTGAAATTAATCATTTCCTCTGTTTTTCACTTGAATTATTAGGTTTGTCTCTACAGTTAGACATTAACGGTTTATAACATTCATAAATTATATCAAATATGTTGTTGTTGTTGTATCCAGCGCACATATTGAAATATATAGTCCATTTGTAGTATGTGCGATGTTCACTGTAAGAATGGCTTTTAATGTCATGTGTGTTTACAATAAGCTAGGCTACTGCTTCTGTTTGCAAATATCAATATAATATTACATTCATTGTAGAGATTGAAAACAAGCTTGAAAGTTGCTTGAAAGAAGCTTGAAAAGTCACATCAGAGATTGCCACTTATAGGTCAGTTGCATAGGCCTGATACTTAAGGTGAGCAAAATTTGATAAGGTCTTCTAGAATAAATAATTTCTTTGCTTTTTAATTGGTTTGTTTTGAGGTTTAGAGAAGTGAATGACTTGATTGACATTCTAGCAATTTTTTTTGAATTAATTTTCCTTTCTCTATTTTGCTTAAAACTCCATCAGCGCTATTCCTATTATAGCTTATGCGTACAGTTTAGGTTATGTTCATTGCACGCAAAATCTAGATAGACATGTGTGTGGAGTAATAGTTCTAATGAAACGGATATTTATTTGCCTTATATCGGACTTGAGTCTTTATTCGAGTACATTTATCCGTACTGATAGTCCAGACTTTGTACCCATACACGGTTAAAGCAAGTTCCGTGTAGTGGTTCTCTGGTCATTGTACTCGACATCATAGCAGTACTCGTACTCATGGTTTTTGTACTCACAGCACAAGCCTGGCTTTAT
>JAIPMN010004251.1:774-19394 GCA_020650975.1 Apostichopus californicus | reverse complement strand
TAATAATAATAATAATAATAATAATAATAATAATAATAATAATAATTGTTACGCAGTTCGTTAAATTGTAAAGTGGTCTATATTTATGATATTTTCGCGAGACAGGTTGTTCCTCTACTGCTTTTTAAACATCCAATACACAAAACTAATCTTATTTGGTAACAAAAATCTGATAAGAAGATGTTTTCCTGTTGATTTGTTTGTATATTTTCCTCAGCCCCCTCCCCCACCCCCACCTAAAAAAACCGTACGTCGGATCTATATCAGCTCTATAAATGGAGTAGAGGGAAGGGTCCAGGATTTTAAAAAGGAGCAGGTTTTGTCCCCAGGGTCATTATAACTAATTCCCCAATTGAAGGGGGAGGGGGTGCTGGGGTCCTCCTCCCTAAAATAAATACACGTGAAATGGTGGTTTCTGAAGAATATTAGCCAATACATTAAGTTTAATCAAACAGATCTACACAAAGTTGTGCTAATAACGACCTTTCGTTAGATTGTCTAGGTTTGAAGACTGGGATGTGGGCGGGAAGGGTATTGTGTAGGGTAGGGTGTAGGGGGTATGCAATCCATATAACCCTGCACCTGTATTATATACCTCATAAGATGAAGTATATACTGTATAACGTATACGTACCTGTTGACCGAGAATATTTTTCACTTTATATTTGTTTGGCGTATCGTGGTTGGTGAGAATCTCATCTACTTCAATTTGTTGATGGACGAGGACTTGATCGAGTTGACTGAGATACTCCAGTCCTGGTGGACCACCGATGGTTGCCTAGGAAACGACAACGACGTTATAACATTATCAGTAGTGGCTTTGGTGGAAGTAGTTACAATAGTCAAATAACCACAAAAAAAAACCCCGCAGCCTTATTAACAATGGGTATTTCCCCCTTTTTCTACCTCTTTCAATACTAAACAGGAACGAGGAAGTTGATTATCTAAAACTTCCACGACAAAGTTAGCAAAGAAAACATATAATACTCCATTCGAATTGAGGGGGAGAGAAGGGGGTGGGGGTTTGGGTGTCACCTTCTGCGAGACAAGTAATATTTTAGAGGTAAATGGACTAATGTTTAGGCTATAAATTAGGTCTACTCGCAAGGACTTAGGGAAATGACAAGTTGTATTTCTTTTAATATCTATTTCAGGGGAGTGAAGAAGTGGAGGGATTGGTGCAACCTACCGACCTCAAAATCCGATCCACAGAAGAGAATGAGAGAATCAATATATATTAATGAAAGTCGATAGCAACTTTAAACTCTTCATTACATTGTGTGCAAATATGCCACAACGAGGGAGGTCAGTTGGCAGTTTGGGGAGAAAAAGAACGACAACTCGTAGGTCAAGTCACTCAATCCTCTGCCTCATCACAACATGCTGTCAATCAACGCAGCTTAGGCGATGACGCCGAATACGAAGCCGAATCCAAATGTTAAAGAACGATGTCGGTAAACTTTACTAAAACTGTGGATACAGCTATGAACAACATTTCGAAAGAACTCAAGAAGATAAAGGCAGAATTTGCCCACCCAGAAGAAGATTTGAGAAAATCTTTTCAATAACTGAAAAGGGAAAACGATTTATTATAGGAGCGATACCTCACTATTGAGCAACGGGTTGCGAAACTAGAAGAGGAATGGGGTTACATGACTCCATGATCAGTAAAACAGGAACGTTTTTCACGACGCAATAACGTCAGTATTTTTAATCTGAAATCGAACGAAGGGGAGAACTGTTTAGACCTTGCAACCGCAGTTTTTCAGGAGATTGGCATCCCCGCCTGCAGAATTGAAAGGGCCCACCGAGATGGAGATTGGTAGAAGGAAGAGAAGGCACCATCTTTGTCAAGGTAACATTTTATCAAGACAGGATTCAAATTTTGCAAAATGCTAGAAGAGCCCTCGCAGAGAAGGGTTTATTACATCGGGGACGACCTGACAAAACAGGACCAGAAAGGAAAAAGAAAATGGCGGCAGCAAGTACAAGAACTGTACCAAAATGGAACCAAACTCCGCCTTCTACAATGGTGAATGGAGAGGCGCAGCAGGAAAGCCATACAATTGTGCACAATACTACGGTGCACTGTGTTAATCCTTGACACTTTAGCGTATCTCAGTATTGGAAGATAGTTATAGCATGCATATTTCTTCTCTACTATATCAATATGGAATGTTATCGTGCCCAAGCCCATGTTTTTTCGTCTCTTTTTCTTGCGATTTTAAGGATCAAATCCTTTGGAATAATTCAAGTATTAAGGTTAACAATTATATCGTTTTATACAAAAATTGGTATGATAAAGGTATTATTTATGTAAAAGGATCTGCTGAATAAAAATGAGCACTTTTTGTCCTCGGTTTATAAACAAATTTAAGATACGCAGCTCCTTTTTGCAGTTCTTTGGTATTATTCAAGCTATTCCTGGTTCTTTATTCCAAAGAATTCAGCGAACAACTTATGTTTCTCAGCATATTTTACAGTCTGTTAATCCACTATCATTCATTGCCGCCAAAAGCTATCATAAAGTGGCAAAATGTATTCAATTTAAATGAGGAACAATGGCGGAATCTTTTTTATCTTATTCCTTTTAAGTAAAATAAAACACTCAAGCAGTGTTAGCTCAGTGGTTAACGCCGGTGCCTTCCAAACATAAGGTCCCCAGTTCGAGTCACTTCAAAGATTAATGAATGTCGTCCAGTTACAGAGTTGTTGACAATTGACAGTTCATACTCATGAACGTTAAATATGAATCTAAGAGACTGACTTTGGTCAGCTTGCTGCTTTGATTAGTAGTAGTAGTAGTAGTAGTAGTAGTATTGGCAAATGTTAAATGACAAAGCCCCAGGTTGTGATGGTCTGTCTTCTAACAAGACATTTTGACCAGTGATCGGTCAAACTTCGTTAGACGCAATTAACCATAGTTACCTCAATGTTACTTTGTCGAAGGAGAAGTCAACTGTAACTCTTATTTTAAAAGCTGGCAAGGATCCTATATACATGCCTTAAAAATTACCGTCCTATCACATTACTGAATACCGATTACAAAATTGTTGCTAAGGCTCCGTCACGGTTAAAACTCGTTATTCCTAATGTAATCGGTCCTCAGCAAAGCGGTTTCATTAAAGGAAAATTAATGGGCAAAAATACTAAGATTTGTTTGTATTTGTAACAATGGTTATACTACATGCTTCTTTTCAATTAATAGACGTGTTCTTAAGCCCTTAAATTGTTAATCTGTGTGCAGAAATTGTACCCTTGAAAATTAATTGTAATAACATTCTAAGTGGTATTAATATTGTCTTTTTCATCGATCATAACAGTGGTTCTCTTAAGGAAATTCTTCGTGTTATTAACAACTTCAAGCTCTCGTCTAGTCTTGCTGTGAATTTGAGCATGACTAGTCTTATTTGTTTCCGTCGGGTCCTTTTATTCACCGTAGTCCAGTGTTCATTAATGAGTTCGGTATTAAACTTACTCAAGGTCCAGTAAATTTCTTAGGCATTGTTTTGACTAATATCGGCGACGATCAATTTCATTTGAATTTCATTCCTATACTATCCAGACTTAAAAAATTGTTTACGTATTTGGTCTACTAGAGATTTCACCCCAGTGGAAAGGAATACAATTATTAAAAGCCTCGGGCTTTCTCAGCTAGTCTATTTTGTTTCTAATCCTTCCAAAAGTTGAACACCTCATCTCTGATTTTGTCTGGCATGGCAATCCAGACAAAGTTAAACGTTCATCGATAATAAATTGTTTAGGTGAGTGGGGTTTATAAGGTACCTCACATTGAGAGTTTTGTTAAAGGTCTGAAGTGTACCTGGATTCATCGTTATACAAATGATATGGATGGACCGTGGAAATTTTCTTCGATCTCTACTTATTATCTTTTGGTAAAACAATGTTTTTTAAATGCAATTGTAAGAAATCTGATGTCAAAAACGGTTTTATTAAACATATATGTGAGGCACGGTGTGACATCACTTATATGCAACCCACGGACCCTTTCGGAGATGAATATTTGTGGAATAACTCTCACTTACGCATTAATAGTAATATGGTTTTTAACAATATTTGGTATAAAAAAGGATTTTATTTGTGGGCGATCTCTTCGACGAGAACGGAGCTCCCATGTCTTTTAAGGCTTTTGAAAATAAATACCAGCTGCGTGCTTTCCCATTAACAACTTATTGGGGCTTACTTCATGCCATTCCAATTGAATGGAGGAGGTCTGATTGTTGTAATGTTAACTTTTTAAATCCATCTTGAAGTCTTAATTGTTTGAAAGGTCCATTCAGTTTTATTCAGCCTCTTAATTTAGTATCGTTCACTGTCGTTGCAGTTATTTAGTATCAAGGTTTGACCACATATTCTGGTGTGTTTTCATCGGCTAATTACAATTCTCGATGTCGGATGGTTCGGGAAGTGTTCTTTTAAGAGTAAACAGCAGTTTAAGACGGACTCATTTAATCCGTTTTGCGTTGTTAGGACTTCTCCGACGCAGAGATTTTTTTCAGTAAAGAGCTAATCAAAATGCTTATTGTGTGTCTTAAGATATGTCGGCTGATACAGTAACTGCTCGGCTCGGCGTGAGTGTACATGCACCGACTGTAACGTTTGTACGTGTTTACAATTCGTCTGCATAACGTACTGCATAACAAGAGAACGATGGCTGAAAGTCTAACGAAATTTACAGCCAACAGTTGGCAAACCAACGTCAAATGTGCCGAGATATGGAGCAGTATTGAGGGTGGCAAATTTCCATCAAAGCCCGTTTCTTAAATGAGCAATTCTTTTTTCCAAACAAAATTTTTTTTTCGGTTTTGGCAACGTTTACTGTCACCCTTACAACTTTTTAATTATCCACCTGAAGTATTATACTTTCGTATGCAAGACAAGTAACACCGAGCCAAATATTGATGATTTCTTTTATAAACTTGCTTTTAAATTTGCTTGGAGCTTTGAAAGTTTGAAATCTTTTAAACGAAAGCAGCCCCGGAAAAATAAAGTGAATTTTCCGGAGCTTAGAAACGCCTTTTCATTTTGTCAAAACTTGCTTACGTAGATGTTTCTCATTAAGCCGTATATTGCAATTGGTTTCATTCGCGGTCTAATTTACATCAACTAATATTAACTGATTATTACAATTATTATTAAAATTATTATGATTATAATTATAACTTCTGGCGTTGCAGCACAGTTGGGAGATATTTGGAATAAAATATATCTCGAAATATTTAATTCAAAAGTTGCGTTCGAGTAAGAATATGTGTGCTTTAGTTATGATTTTGAGAACAAAATGAAATGGTAAAGCCTCACAAAATTTTTACGCCAATATTATATTTAACTTTGCAGATAAACAAAAGCTTTCCAAATTGAAGTTAGTTCTCGAGCTTCTTGGATCCGGTAATTTAGAGGTTAGGCTATAAACAAAGTGCACATGTGAATTTCATATGAAACTAATTGGAGCCCATATACTACAAGTTCGTATGTGTTGGTGGTGTATGGTTAATTCGCGCGCTCCCGAACTTCCGTTCTACTGTGATGGTATACACACATGTGTAGTTAAACTAGTAGACGCTGTAACAGCCGTGTTTGAAAGTTTCAACCACTTGTAACCACTATTTTCAAACGTAACTTTATCTATGCAAAGTCCTTAAAAAAAAACGTCTAAATTTATTTATTGTACATAGGCGAAGACAATATTCTACATTACGAGGCCCATACATGACTGATTCTCATCCATCGATAGGAATGATACAGTACATAACTTAACGCATGGACGGAAGTATATTTTTTTTTGTTGGAATCATAAATAACTTACGGGAGGTCTATCCATCCAAGATAACCCCGCACCAGGCACTTGAAGGGTCGGTTGGGCCATACCAGGAGGTGACGTCACCGCTGTTATACCTGTCATGCCAAACTGTGGAGTATTCGCCATGGTCGGGATCTATATAGCTAATGTTGAAAATGCAATTCAAACAGGATCGATAAGTTCAACAGACCACGAAGCTATAAATATGCCAGTTGTAATTGTGATAGTGATATTGTCTAGAATACCTCTTATTCTGTCCGCTCACATTATGCTTCAAAGCACTTGTAGTGACAGTACAAAGAGTTCTTAAACTGGTTGTTTATTAAACCAGGCAGAAGAGAAAGAAACAAAATAAGGGGGAAATCGGATACGAGCGTAAACATGCACACCTTACTCAAAACATAGTACTTCCTTCCTTATTGCGATCTTAATGTATGTACCAGACGTGTATGGTGTGTATAAGAGTATGTATATTTATTGTTTTCTCTTCCAAGTCACTTGTCATCAAAAACACTTTAGACTACACGTTATGCCAATGAAAATAAAACAACAATTCCATATAATTCCTGTAAATAGTCCGACTTTTTCAGGAACTTCACTATCTAGAACAAAGCGACTACAAAAGTTATGTGCTGGAAGGTGGGCTAACCAGTAGTGTTACATATAGTTGACTGAACACATTCGCCTGTTTTAAGACTTAGGACGGGTTACCACGATATTCGTGCTTAGGCCTACTACATCGCCGGTGTGACAGTACAGAGTGTCCCCTGTACAAAGTGTCCACGGGGACACTCTGTGCCAGCACATTTAGTCCGGTTGGACAATATCTGCTGAAAATTGTGTCCCTCTTCACAGCAAATATAGTCCGGCCGGACGAAATGTCCTGGTACAAAATGTCCGCAAATGCTTCATAGTATATTTTGTCCCGCATAAAATTTTGGCAATTCGCCATTCAAAAGGCAACTATTCATTACATCAATCGTTAAAACAGATGCATACATAGTTTGATGTTACAGGTAATGCGACTTTGTGCGTTGCTACAAAAAAAATATAGAAAATTTAACAAGTCTTTCAACTGTAAAAAAGGTTATCATGTTTTTGTTGTGATTGCTGCTATTTATCCTCCGTATATGTTGCATGTTATATTTGGCCACTACATTGCGTTCATAGTCATCTTTACAGAGGGAGCGATCGCATCAACCTAAATTCCTCCCCAACGGGGGGCGGGTACGGGATAGGGCAGGCAACAGCTACCACGAAAAATAATTGCAGAGGTAAAATATTAGGAACTTAAAAGAATAGTCCAGGTCAGAATTTCGTTTTGATATGTTTAAGAGGAACATCATTTAAGTATTCTGGTGAAATTTCTATTCAATTCCTATGTATCGTTTTTGAGATAATGAGAGTTGAAGTTGCCACCTAACGTACCAAAATTGAACCTGGAGCAAACAGGTGTGACGTCATTGTTGCACCCTGATAAATAATGTTTTGCTTTCCTTTAAAATTTACGTCTAAATTTATACTCCACAATTGGATGCATCCATAATGTGAATGTACCATGTGTATTGGTATTTAATAAACTTCACATTCCCTTTAGACAAACTAGTAACCCTATCCAATACAAGGTCAAATCAATAGACTGAGAAATAAAGAAAAAACAAACCATTATTTGTTAGTGTGCAACAATGACATCACACCTGTTTGCTTCAAGTTTACTTTTGGTAGAATATCTGATAAATTCTACTGTCAATATCTCAAAAACAGTACATCGGAATTGAATGCACATTTCACTAGAATGCTTAGATTATGTTCCTCTTTAACATATCAAAACCCATTTTTGACCTCGACATTTTAAAGGAGTTCAAACTTCATTGTTGCCGTATTTCCTCACCACACTGTGCGTAAGATTAAGCAATAATGATAACGGTACTTTATAGGTCTACATGAAATTTCATCTTTGCATAAAGCTCATTATAGGACAACGAGGGTCTTTTTCAATTTACATCCTAATATACAACAAGTATATACAACACTCAGGCCCATACACATCATTTTAAGTGCAAGGAGGGGGGGGGGGGAGTCGGATGGTAAGTTATCGGTTTGTGTCCTGGGGAGGGGTCTTGTTAAGTCCGTAACCTATCTGTGATGAGCTCCAAAATATGTTTGATTGCTAATAACAACCCGGAGGTAGGTGGAAGACACTTCCCTGACCATGAAAATGTCATTACTGCCCACACCCTCTCCGTACGAGCCTAACTCCTATTACTTGACTTTCATTACCACTTTATTGTTTACTTTTTACATTTCCTTATTTTTCTCACTCAACCGTCGAGTCAAGGTTTTCTCCTCTCAAAAAGGTGGAGGGCCATGCCCCCCCCCCCCTGCACGCTAAAGCCTGTTGTGATGGCCATGCGTGAAGCATATATTCATTTGTATAGACAAATGGCATTTGAACTCAGGCATTTCCAGTGATAAAGGCTCGTTGTTTCTAATTATGAATTTTTTTAATGGGTCAAAAGTGGTTACAATTAGAACAGATATATGAATAAGGCTTTAGGCTCTACATCCCCATAAAGAAATGGCACGGTGTCTTGTCCTGACCATAGCAATGCTTTTTGAAAAGAGCAGCAATGCTTGTATTCTATCAACAATGTCAGCCACTACCTTCCTCTCCCATAAACACCACTTCCGATTCATTGATCATCAATTAATAGCCAATAAGTTCAGTTTGTTTGGAAACACGATATCCTCTTCAAAAGAGCTGCAAACATCAAATAAACAAAACGAAGCCAAAAAAGGTAAAGAATAAAACAAAAATAGGACAGAGCAGGTTACAATATTGTGGATTTTCTTGTCTCATTCATGTTTCTCACCCTTTAAATACGTCATTCTTGTAGAGATAATTTCTTCGAAGAAAGTTAATGAAGTAAAGATCAAAACATGAAATTGGATGATAGTCACAAAAATAATATTCTGAATCTATATCATCCTGCGAAAAAAATGATTATACATGGGATAATTCATGAGGAAATTTAATTGGAATGATGACTCTCCCTTTTCTAGCTCTGAGGCGACTTAAGATAATCGATGCTTTCTAGCACATCCTTCAAGCAGGGAGGTGTTACTTAATTAGAATGAGATACTACTGTAACTCTGCTTCCAAAAAATATGTACATGAAAATCTCTAATCCACATTAAGAACATCCTCTTGGGAATTTGGTAAAGACCTCAATAAAACCATGCAGAATTTTGAATTTAGAATTATCCCCCTTAACTGCTTACCACACCCGGATAATATTTAAACAGTAGAAATACCTACATAATGATTAAATGTGCAACTTGATACCGCCAAAAGTTTCATCTTTATTGTAAATTACAAATAAAATGGCTGATTCTAATGTATCCAACGGGTTTGTTATTAAGATTTTGTACAGGACTCCATAGCACGAATACAAAGTTACAACAGGAAGCAGACTATGTTCAGTTATATGTTTTTTTTTCTATAAGAAGTTATCATGGACACAATTTCCAGAACCAAGAACCACGCCTTCTCATTTGTTCTTTAATGAAGTAATGAGGTGATAAAGAATTTCAAATCGCGTCAAAATGCAAAATATATGGATTTCCACCGAACGACTGGCAGTATTAAGTCAATGGCCTGTTTTTGCTTAACTGTGTAGTAGCCGACGAAATTTTCTCTCATAATATGTTACAATGTAAGACAGGATTATTATCGGCAACAAGTTAACTGCAAAGAAAATTGTCTACACATGTCTTTTGAGTCGTCTGTTAACTTCATACATACTCCCTCCATTGGTGGTAAGAGATGAGAATATCAGTGCAACCGCATCTGTGCACAATGCAAGTTGAAAGCAATATAATGAGTAGTGAATGCCACACTGTAAGTCATACATAACATAAATTATCTTCTTGAAAGGTTTATGTTTTAGCTCCACTACAAAAATAATAAACATTCACCATGTTGGTTGAGTGTACTGTTAGTTATACTCAGGCATTGAGTTAACTGGATGGTCTTTTATTGCCACACCTACATGTTTATGGGCTTACTGGCTCAACTATTCTTATTACTTATTAGAGATTGCATGTCATAAGTTTGGCGTAATATCACAAACTGAAATGTTTTAACCATAAGAGCCAATACAACATTTGTGACATATTCATTCAATTAAATATCAGACATTTATCAAACTAGAGTAATCTAGGATGTACCATAAGTTTGATGCCTTTTTGTGCTCAGTTGATTTATGTGTGCAATGTCTGACTGTTTAATGCCAATCAAACAGTTATTGTCCTGAATCAGGATCCATGGGAATTCAAAACACCCTCTGTCTGTATGACCCAAATCCAAAAACAAATAATGCTAGCTAACCATTACAGTAAAATGAACTATTTTACATCATTTTGCATCAGGAGATCTAAAAAAATGCCTTATTTTGCCAAAGACAAGGGAACCCTCCCACAGGTTTCAGAAAATATCACCCCACCAATACACACACATAAACACATTTAGCAATTTCCCTCAAGGGACCTAACAGAGAATTGGTACCAAAACTCAGTTGATACATTATCACTCTTATCATGTTGAAGTTCCTGTCAAAACAGCCAAGTAGTAATAAGTTCACACATTCTAAACAGAAAGGTCCAAGTGGTTACAATATCAAACTGTCCAACATTTTTTTTTGAAAAACAACATACAATAGGTGATGTCTAGCTGTGAAATGTGGTCCTAATTATTTACTCATCCTGAAATCCTTTATTCACTATAGGAAAGAGAAAGGGGGTGGGTGGGTGTGTGAAATGAACACAAGCATGCAGTGTTTGCCAATGTGAACATATTACGATTAACTACAAATTGTACAATGGTTGCACTGTAACAGAGAACTTGTCACAACAGGGTGGTTCCATTTTTTTTGTCGGTCTTCTGTATGTTCAGGTGATATGACAGTCACAGTGAGAGAATTGAGGTAGAATGACAAAATAGAAAAAGAAGGTTGGAAATATTCTCTACCAGAGCATCACATACTATCTTAAATAACTGTTAGAGGGTTGTTATTTTCCCTGCGTACTCGGCAGTTTTAATCCATTTTAAATTTTCCCTTTACAATTAGCTCAATTGGGTTTTTTTTTGCAGTGCTGTAATGAAGTATTGATGCTGGGAAACAATGCAGCTTGTTAAGTAATATTGTCATGTATTTTGTCAAAGTATGCATTTATGTTTCCTTCATTTTTGCTGAACATTTCCAAAATCATTGGTACCATAGAAGTCTAATTGGATCAAACTTGTAGCTAGTGACAAACTTGAATTCTAGCTTATATGGTTCACGCAACGTGTACTAAAATTAAATTTCTTCAAAAATGATGACTTTAAAATGTTTGTTCTCATCATGGAACTGCTACCTAGACTAGAAGCTCCCTGGTTCCACCTTCTCTTGTTCTACTAGTATAACGTTACAAGCGTCTGTGCCATTTACAAACGTAACCCACCTTCTAAACCTACCCTGTACAGTACACTGCACATGTAAAGAAATGACAAGGCACACAGTAGTACTAGGCCTACTAGTCATAATCAACTTTTCGAGGCTGTATAGAATCTGACAATTGTTGTAACACTTATTAATATTATAGTATTTTTCTTGGTTATCAGTTACTGCATCTTTGATTATTATGGCTTTGGAAGAAAGCAAAATCACTAGCTATGTAATTGCTTCAATAACCCTCAATCTGTGCTTTTTGTTTAACAAAAAAATGAAGTAAGCCTAACCAAAATATTATTAGAGAAGGTTAATTCAACCTAACTGAAAGTCAGAAGGTTCGTAGCATAATCAACTGTACGTACTGTACTTAGATTACTCGTGCTCTCCGAAGATGTTTCACCAAACGCTCTTGTCTTCTTCTGGCGTCGATTTGTATAATTTCATTTTTTTTAACCACAAGTCCAAAAGTTACTTCAAAAATTTGCTGACTTTTTGAATGGACACGCGCCTCTACCATCTGATCTACGGCACTTGTTTTTGAAATTACGCGTCAGAAGATCTCTACCGTACCTATCCTGACTTTCTGTTTCTCCACCGAGTGAACTCATTACTGCATGCGAGCTTCCAGCGCAATTACACACACAGGGCTTGCTACTGTTCGTAATTAGGCACTACTGTACAGTCAATACATACAGGCTGCGGTCAACTTCCACAATACAGTTTACATTATAAGCAGCGATGGACATCTCAAGTCCAGCTAATGAGAACAAGGTATCATATTTCATAACTGTCTGCATAATTGTGTAGCGACACCAAGAACAATCACTTGCAGGCAACGGAAATTTTTTCTAGAGGGCGGCACGCGGTTTGGGGCGAGTCTTCTTTCCCTTTAATGAACTTCAAGATAGATTTGTCAGTCACAGCACAAGATTATTCTTCACCTTCACAAGTTTGTACAATACATAACCGCGCCCTCTATCACAATGATGACCAGTTTGGTGCGCGTTCTTAGTACACTCTGCACTTAACATATATATGCGTCATGTGGCTTGCTTTGGATACGTATATAACATTGAGCCTGCTGTGTTGCATCCACGTTAACGTACTTCAAATGAGTTTCAAAGAAAACTGAATTAGGAAGGGAAAAATTCATCAAAATCAACAGAATGTATTCTTCTTCTTCTGACTTCAGTAGTGTGAATTTGAGAAGACGATGTAAGCCTATCACCTGTCTTGTTTTTATAGTATTCCTCTCTTGGATATTTGGTCTCCACAGGATAAAAATTGGATATTCACCGACATTTGACTTTGCTGCTTGTGATTATCTCTGTGGAAAGTGAGTAAAACATTAAAACATTTTTGGAAGAATTTGGGAATTATTTCGAAAAGACGTAACATATCCATTTAAATTTGATATAGGAACTAGCGTTTGACAATTTTATTTTCTATCATCTCTACAAACTTGACTGTCATTATGATGATTGATTTCAGGATTTTTTTCCCCTTCAAATTATAAACCACAGATATTATCATGAGGAAAGAACCATGCTCAGTTTATATTTTAAGACAGATTTGCTGTAACCAATTTGCCCTGATGGATCCATCTAATGTTAAATTCTATTTTTAAACTGGTCAAAATGCTTGTTATCTATTGAAATGGAAATTATGCCAGTCAAAAAACGACACATACTTTGAATAATTAAAACTGCATTGTTGTTGAATATAGTTGAGTTTATGCGTGGCATCATTTCCGACTAGACAAGAACGCTAACCTAAAGCAACTATACGGTAAGCTGTAAAGATACTCATGTCCATAAACAGTGTTCGAATAACAGACATTGATAATGTCCGCCCCTGGGGAGGGGTAGAATGGTAGGGATGTCCCTCCACTATAATAGCTTTTTTTTGAGTAAATGCAAAATGTTAGTTATTATTTCCACCATTGTAATAACATTTGCCGAGTGCAGGCTTTTCATTATATTTAGTGTGTGATACTAAATGTAAGCCATTTTGGAAAAAATGATTTTTTTTTTCGCTCGAATAATTGAAGCCAAAGAACTATGAAAAAGACACAACTTCAACTGTTCTGGAATGAATGAAAGTATAATAACAACCAAACTTAAATGAAAACATTATATACATTGTTACACTGATGTTTGAACACAAGAATATGCTATATTTAAACCAATAGTTTAGTTTAGTTTAGTTTAGTTTAGTAGAAAAAAAGGATCAGAAGGGACACTCAAGTCCCCATCAAGGACCATATAGGAGAGAGAAAAAAACTGAAGATACAAACACTCAGACCCGATTACAATGCTTAAAGTGCTTGTCCAAAGCATTCTTTAACCCATTGACACTACTTGCAAGTACAACTTTCTCAGGCAAACCGTTCCACTCATTCACAACCCTATTAGAAAAAAAAGTTATGCCGAATATTAATCCTACTTTGTGACTTTTGGAGTTTAAGACAGTGACCTTTGGTACAACTACTATTAGCAAACATGAAAAAGTCGGTAAAGGATAAATTGTCAAAACCATACACAATCTTGAAAACCTGAATCAAGTCCCCACGTAACCTCCTAAACTCCAGTGTGGTGAGATTCAACAGTTGTAACCGCCTATAATAAGGAACACTCTTTAAGGAACTAATCATCCTAGTAGCCCTCCTCTGGACCTTTTCAAGTACTTCCTGATCCATAGCAAAATATGGGTTTCAAGCCTGCATAGCATACTCCAGATGAGGCCTAACTAACTGCTTACAAAGCCTAACTACGATGTCCTCTTTCAGAAAACTGAAGTTACTCTTGATCATACCTAAAATCCTATTACCTCTTTTAGCAGCTTCAAGACAATTTTAGAAGGTGCAGAGATGAGTCCATGTAGATACCTAGGTCTCTTTCAATAGAGACCTCCTGTAACTCTACACCATTAAGATTGTTTGTATACTTTTGGTTACTACTACCAATGTGCATTACCTTGCATTTATCAATATTATAAAGCATTTGCCTCCCCTGAGACCAGGAAAAAACCTTATCCAAATCCGTTTGAAACTTCTCAGAATCGCTTTTGAAAGAGACCTCAGAATACAATTTGGTGTCATCAGCAAACTTCTTAGCTGTACACAAAATATCTCCGTCTATGTCATTTATATAGGCAACAAACAACAAGGGACCCAAAACAGACCATTGTGGAACCCCACTATTAACGTCCTGCCAAGAAGAAGCACAGCCTTTACTTACCACCCTCTGTTTCCTATTACCAAGCCAATTCTCGATCCAAGGCAGTAAATTCCCATTGACACCCATACTCTTCAGCCTAAGTAAAAGACGCTGGTGGGGAACTTTATCAAAGGCCTTCTGGAAATCCAGGAACACAACATCTACAGACTTTTGCCTATTTAGTGAGCTTGTGACATCTTCCATAAACTCAAAGATATTAGTGAGACAAGACCTTTTTTGACAAAAGCCATGTTGAGACTCTCTGATCAAAGACTGAGTGCTGAAGTGACAGACCATAGACTTTCTAACAATAGACTCCATGACATTACAAACAACACTAGTGAGACTAACTGGCCTATAATTACAGGGCTTAGACTGATCACCCTTCTTGTAAATTGGGGTAAAATTAGCACATCTCCAGTCCTTAGGAACATAACCTTCCTTCAAAAATTTAATAAAAACCAATGAGAGTGGAACGCAGACATAATGTGCAAAAGCTTTCAACAAATACGGATGGATTGCATTAGGTCCAGAAGCTTTAGAATCATTTAGACGAAGCAGCTCCTTTAAGACAACCTCATCCAAAAATAAGACCGTATCCAGTTTAGGCCTATCACTGCCCCCCTGAAAATCTGGAATACTACTCATATCTTCCCTTGTAAAAACCGACACAAAATAGTAACTTTCTGCTTTGGCCTGACATAAGAAAAGAAGGCCTTTGGGTTATCCTTAATTTTTAGGGCAATGTTATTTTCGAAATTCAATTTTGCATCAGAGACTAAGCATTCTACCTTCAGTTGATGAATTTAAACTTGGCCAAAAGAGATTCAGAATTACTCCTCCTAAACAACTTCCACATTCTACGTTTTTGCCTAATTGCACATCTAACTTTCTTATTCATCCAGTGAGGCATACTGCTTTTACGACGACGATTCTTCCACGGAACATGATTTTCCATAATGACCTTTAATTTATCAGCTAAACAAATCCAAGACTGAGAAGCACTCACATCTCTAAACTAATTAATCCAATCTGTACCCTTTAGTGAAGTTTCAATTGCCTCTGTATCTGATCTCGAAAAATCATTGACTTTTTCCTTGCTAACAGAATTTACGACTTTGCAAACAACATCAAAAGCTAGTATATCATGATCGCTAGTTCCTAGTTTTCCTAGACCCGTCAAATCAACAACATTGCTTGGATCAGAACTCAAAACAAGATCCAGGATGTTATCCCCCTAGTAGGGAAAGTAACATGTTGATGTAAAAAGCAATGTTGCACAACATCTAGAAAGTTACTACCCTTCCTACTACTTGAAGCATCTATCCAATTAATGTCAGGAAAATTAAAGTCGCCCATTATAACAACATCACCTTTAGCAGCCTTTCTAATTGAATCAAACAGCAAGACATCGTTATCATCGCTGCTGTTAGGAGAACGGTTAACAACACCAATAGTGATAACAGCGCTGGACCTAGAAGGCAAATAAGTCTCTAATCAGTCATGAGCCAGTGTTATTGCAACCTAAATATCTTTGTAAAGTTTAAGGTAATACAGTTGATACGTGTATATTTGCATGGTTTTTTCAAAGTGTCGCTGATTCAAAAGTGTGCTTCACCGTAAAAGCATTCAGACGTAAAAATATACTTGATAACTATAAAAACGATCACAAGACAAATAAAAGCACCTGTCGTCGGGTTTCTTAAAGACAAGCCAAACGTGCTATGGGTAGCATGGAAAAGCTTGGCATATCTATCGTACTTAGTACATCATATGGCGAAATTGGTACAAAGCCTATTTGCCAGCGACTAGTGCACACATCGGTGAGTTACAATGCCTTTGTGTACGAGTTGTAGTTGGCACATATAATAATACGACACGCTCGTTTCTGGATACGCTCCAGACGGTTGGCCTGAACAGCAGTAATGCCACCATGCCAAAAAGGAGTAGCATATTCCACAACAGGGCGAACAAAAGCTTTATAAACCGACACCGAATCTTCGATGGGAACCCCAAATCGTTGTAACTTATTTAACAATTAAAATGTTCAACTGCCCTTAATAACCATGCTGTTCAGGCGCGTAGCCAAGGGGGGTGTTTTGGGTGTTGAAACACCCCCCATGGCCCAAGTGCCCCCAAAAAATATATGCAGAAAACACCAGTGACAGTAAATAGGAACATACATCGACATGATATTGGTCAATATGCAGAAGAGCGCAAGAAGGTGAGCGTAACTTCAGAGATACTCGCGCTAATCTAACACTACACATCATTTTATCAGATTGGACTTTCGTCTGTAACAATTTCTTTATCGTCACGACTCACGTTACAGTATATGCCCAACTTATACAAACTCTAAATTATCGCACTAATGGGATTTTAGCTTTACTTTTAGTGAGACTCTAAGAGAACCGTGATACCAAATATGCCAAAATCAATGATGTGAGAGTACCGTTAACTCTTTGGGTTCCCAGGTTGCTTGTCAACAGACTTCTATACAGTCCAAACGAAGGGGAACTCTATAGGTCCGCAATTCCCTTGATCTTTTTATCTCTGATTCCCCAAATTATCCTTCTTACAGTTCAAACTTTTGAGTTGAAGTTGAACCTAGTTGCTTGTAAATTATATATATTGAGAAAGGTATCTCTTTAGGTTCGCATTTTCCTTGCATCAATAATTGAGTCTATATAGGATTACATTTTTCTGATGTGAATAGAATTATTCCACAAAATAATTATCAATTTTCTTTTGTATGATTTGAGCTCAAACATTGCACCATTTTGCAACTAGAGGCCTTAAAATTCCCCTCCCCTTAGACCCCTCCCCCATGTCAGTCTCCAGCAAAACACCCCCCACGAACAAATCCTGGCTACGCGCCTGATGCTGTTGACCTGTGATTCCCAGCCCAGATCCGACTGTACCCTCAGTCCCAGAAGATTGGTCTCAACCACAACTTCAAGCTCGTTACCGCCAATCATAAGCGTATATGTGTTATGTGAGGCTGCCTTTTAAAACAAATTTGAATTAGCTTACATTTCGAGGGATTGAGCTCGAGGTGATTATTAGTAGCCCATATATCAAGATTGTGAACGTCCTGACCAATCTGACTTTGCTGAGTAACCAGTCGAAACTGCGCTAGGCTCACATCATCGACATACTTAACACAGTGGGAACTAGCCTTTTCTAAAGCATTATTTATTATACCAACGAATATCAATGGTCCCAATTTAGTTCCCTGTGGTACACCACAATATAGTGTTTCCCATATTTAGATGGCAGAATGGTATTTTTACCCTTTGCTGACGAGAGGTGAGAAAATCAGCTATCCAAGGTACAACTTCGCCTCTGACACCTAACTCATACAATCTGTTGATAGCTAAGGTGGTTGTCACTATTGTCACAGTTGTCACTATCCAGGGTTTATCAGATGTGTGTAATCTGATCACTTTGCTAGGAAAATGTAGAGATATTGCTTCATCTATAGAAGCATAAGAAGCATCAGCTTTATCTTGACTGCAATTAGCATTCAGAACCTCATATCATGTGTGACTGGTAATACAAACGCCAAACTTATGCATTCTAGACTTTAACAATGGTCTAACTGTCCTTTTCTGAACATGTCCATCTACTGTAATATCATTTAAAGTCGACCAATAACAGATCTATCATCACTTCTACAAATAAGAGAGCACACCACCGGAATAGCATATAAAGATTTTACGTTAGTAACTATGAGGGCTAAAATCGCATCTTTTCTGGTATGTTTAGAACATTTGAAGATATATTTCCGCTATTGCAGTTACAATTGAGGTTCTGTATAGTGCAGTTATGTTTGTCAGATATATTGGGTTAATTAGTTGACAAATACAACTGCTCATGTAAGATGATCAATTCCATTTACAACAACAAAAAGTACGTAGATCAATGTTTTGTACTTCACTTCTGCAATATTCTTCGGTCTCACCTCTCTCCAAATGAACGAAAAAATTCAATTGTTTACTAATAATTTTGTCATTTCAGAACAACATCAACAGGCATCCGTCTGATTCTTATTTGTGCAAAGCATTGAGGCAGCGATAGGATAAC
>JAIPMN010004249.1:13497-35038 GCA_020650975.1 Apostichopus californicus | reverse complement strand
TTATAAACTTAAAACTTCTGTTACGAGTCCAATGCTGCAAGGAGATTTGCCATTGTTAGGACAGGAATAGAGGGCAGTTTAACAATCTTCAAGCGAAAGAGCTCTTCTCTGGCCTGTTCATGATGATGCTTCTTCAAATATTTACACGGTTGGCATCATGAATATTTAAAAAAAAAAAAAAACACCTGTATCAATAATATGGGCAAACTTGATGAAACCCCAAATATTGACTAAATTGATTTTTAGTCAAATACAACTATGTGAGGAAAACTTTACTGAATCAACTTATGATTAATTATGACAATATAATCATAGAAAATTTTGTGCAAATTTCTATCTGAATTCATGTTTCATAGAAAAGTAAAACAAAATATTAACTAATATTCAAGAAAAATATAGTAATATCTAGATAAAAATTCACATCAATAAAATGAAACTTACTTAATTTCCACAGGAAAATTAATTATCAAAGAGAAATAAGATATCTCCTAGCAAGTAACGTAGTATTTACTATTAAACATGGTACCCTTGATAAACCCTAAAGAAACAGAAATATGATATCAACAATAAAAAAATGATGGCTATTCTTGGAAAACTTGTTTATGGGACGAAAATTTGGTAGAGGAAGTGGTTCCCAGAAGGAGGGGAGGGGGAGGAGGGGAGGGGGAGGAGGGGAGGAGGGGGAGGAGGGGAGGAGGGAGGAGGGGAGACCTGAGGGAGGAGGGGAGGAGGGGAGGAGGGGAGGAGGGGAGGAGGGAGGAGGGAGGAGGGAGGAGGGAGGAGGTTGTAAAACTTGTGGAATGATGTGGCTGGCACCAAGCAATGATCGGTAGTTACAGGCTGAAGCGACTTGACCTGATCAAGATCTTGTATGAAGAAAACCTAACTTTCTAGAAACTTTGGTTGGTAGAGAGGCACACAGTGACAAAAAGGTTACAATATCAATCTAGACATTGTAGAGTGACAGTGCTGAGGTTGTGAGGAGACAATGTAGCAATTGCAATGAAGTAAAATCTGACACCCCCCTCCCTCCCTGGATACAACTTTTAAATTAGGATATATCTCCCAAACAAAGCAACCTTTTTTCTTATCTGTTCCGTGGGGTCACTGGGGTGCCTGTTCATCACAGACATCTCCTATCTATAAGCTCAATTTGATAGTTGGATTTGTGTCTCCTTAAACAGACCATCTGTCCTGCTCTCAAATATGCTAGAATGGCCCCAAATATGCTAGAGTGATATTAATCCTACGCATGCTCATATTTGAACGAGCATTTTTCTGCCCCTGTAAAAGAAGTTCTCCAAACAGACCTATTTTTATAGTCTATTTTAATACTCTTCAATGGCTGGGAATAATGTCAAGGATAAGAGCCTCAAGGAATCTTCTGTTGCAAACTTCTAGGCATTCTTTAATAGCATGCTATAGTTTGGTGAAAAGGCCTTAAATCACACACTAAATAATAACAATGAAAAGGGCAGTAGAGCTTCTGAGTTTAATCAATTTTAACCCAAATTTACTATGCAAACCATAAAATTGATCAAACCTTCACTCACTAGATTGATAAGCTTATTTGACTTAAATCAATTCCAATCTAAATTTACTCTAGACTCAATAGATCGAGTAAAACCCCACTCACTTGGTTGATAAGGGTATATGAGTTTTATCAATTTCAATCTAAATTTACCCTTCACTCAGTAGATTGCAAAACCTTCATTCACTAGATTTTCAAGGGTATTTGAGTTCAATCAATTGCACTCTAAATTTACTCTTCACTCAGTAGATTGACAAAACCTTCATTCACTAGATTTACAAGGGTATTTAAGTTCAATCAGTTGCACTCTAAATTTATTCTTCACTCAGTAGATTGAAAACAAACGTTCATTCACTAGATTTATAAGGGTATTTAAGTTCAATCAATTGCACTCTAAATTTACTCTTCACTCAGTAGATTGAAAAAACCTTCATTCACAAGATTTATAAGGGTATTTAAGTTCAATCAATTGCACTCTAAATTTAATCAAGCAGTAGATTTAAAAAACATTCCCTCAGTAGATTGATAAAACTGCCAGAATGTCTTGATGTAAATCTTTTTGCCAACCATCAGCAAAAGAAATGATTAATTCACAAACACTTTTAAGAGACAATCTGTAATCCAACTCTATCACCCTCTTTGCAAAAAAAAAGCGAAAAAAAAGAAGAATCTTGATGCCTCAAATACTGCATGCCTCCTCCTCCAATTACATGGTGACTTCAAAGGATACTAATAACTTATAAAATAAATCATAAAATACATTCTAAAAAAAATTTCAAGCCCCATTTTCTTGCCTTCTCTTATTCCTATCTCACAATTCCTCAATTATTAACCACCTTTAACCTTTAATGAGCTTCTCAGCTACCAGGATAGCATATAGATAATAATTTTCCAGGCAAAATTTGTTACTTATGGATGTAATCAAAGATGAGGTGTCAGGAAAAGGACAGTATCAATTACATGTATATAGTTTGGAGGGAAAACACCCAATGGAAAGTGAACTGGAAGTTAACTATACCATACATACAGAAATAGAACTCTGGACATGACCAACCAATAGATACCAGAGAATATTTCTATTTCTGTCAGGATCAAAACAAAAATTTTCCTGTTTTAATATTTGTAATTCTATACAGGAATTTTGTGGCAATTATAAACTAGTTATTTGAGGCCATATGAGAAGTCTTACAAAGGCATCCATGGAATGGACCTTAACTGGTGTGTTAGGTGTGTTAGACTAAAGACTTCAATATAAAGTAGTCCAGAATTTATTCATCCTCAGATGTTTAATGGATTAATTTCTCAAAATCATAAAAAGTATTCCAGAAACACAACTTAGACTGAAACCAGTGTTTTAATTTATTTTTATTTTTTTTTTGGAAGCCTTCAACGCACATCAACAATGAGGTCACCCATTAACACATTATGAATGGTTATTTCAACTCAAACAAGCTGGCAAAATGGCAGCTGTTGCCTGGCACAGGAAATCTTTCAATGGGATATCTCAGAACACTCAGATTTCTTGGCCATGAAGTTTGACTGTAAGGTATGTAAAACCTAACTGAATACAGCAGCATCTCAGTGTTAAACTATACCAATGACAGGAAGAGGTGTCATTTTTAATTTTTTGGCAGTTACATAGTCGATGGTCATTAGCAGCAATGACAATAAACAAATGCTGTGATGCTGCCAATCAAATTTGATGAGGACTTTCCGGTTTTATTACCTATAGCTGCTGTTAGTGATCTAAAGACAATACCCATTGACAAGTTAAGTACTGTAGGAAATGAGAAACAATGCTTGAGTATACACAATGCAAACTTGACGACTACCTGTTCGACATTATTGTGTTTAAACTGCAAATTATGTACATCCAGGATAGTGTAGCTCATTGGTGGTACAGTAATTCGTTTAATCCCCTTTTTTTTTGGTTTCTGGTACAGTTTTGCGCAGTTTATGCCTCAAGTTTAATGGCCTCAACCCTGTCAAAGCAGGACATAACCCGAAGCATTGTTGCCTTAGGTCTAGCTAACTCTTTCGTGTAGATGTTAGCTTGGGAGCTCGGGGGGATTAGGTACCGGATTAGGTACCTGTTCGTCTGGTTCCTCGAACCCCAGGTGCCATTAAAAAATCTCTGCTGCTTTAGCCGCTAGCTCCCGAGGCAACATCATTTCCCCCTCCCTACCCTCTCCCCCCACCTTCTCTTAGGGAGCTCCACCCCTGCTCTCTATCCGGGAGTGTCTTTACAATTGAAATTGAAGTGAGTTGAAAAATCCAGAACAGTGAAGAAACTCCAGCCTCCACCGGGATTTGAACCAAGGCCTCCCGCTTTATATGCGGACACCCAAACCACTAGGCTATGGACACTGATTGTATGTCCAGAGGTTCGTAATTCCACTGTATACAGATAGATATAGATATATATATACAGTATATGCTGAAAAGAGTACCATAATGGGCTAATAATAACTCTGCCCATTATTCATTTCTACTACTCTATGCTTAAACCAATATTAAGTACACACAGCATCTTGTATGAACTGAGCCTATAATAAGGTGACCATATTTTCCTGACGGGAATCAGGGACATTTATTGCGTGATTGATATGGGGGAGGGGTCTAAGGGACAAACTTTCAAGTGCCTACGGTGCTTAGATGTAAAATGGTGATACTTAGAAGCACTTTTTAAATCAATTTTATTTTCAAAAATGTAGCTTTTTCTTAGATGAAATTCACTTACTTTACATGGTTCTTTGAGAGCTTGTGAGTTGCTCATGCTCACATTATAAGTGTGCTAGATCGATCTAGCTATTTTAACAGTGTTTCCACTTGAAATACTGGTTATAAGTTCCGTTCTGCGAATGCACACTTGTTTTTTACAATTATTTTACTAAAAATGTGGGATATTTTCGAAATTCCTGAACAATTTGACGAATCGGGGACATTTTCGGGGACACTTGTTCATCGGGGACAGCACACTGTAATCGGGGACTGTCCCCGAAAATCGGGGATGTCTGGTCACATTAGCCTATAACACAGAGTTCATTAGTCTGTGAACGGTCCTATACTTAAGATACAGGGAGGTTTAAAGAGGTGGATCAAAAGGTTAACCATGAAAGGTTAAGAACAGGTATAAAGAGTACATTCATGAGCAGACCTCAGACAAGCAAATGACATCAACAAGTTGTGTCCTTTGGGAAGGTTTTATACTTCATAGGGACAAAGTAGACTTGTGGAACGGAGAACAACAACGGCATGAGTACAATAACTTGATCTTGCACCAAGGTTTCCAAAATGGGTATGAAATGAGTGCACACAAGATGCAAGGTAATAGGTAGAAGAGTCACTACAGAGAAAGTTGACAACAGCACAAACTTCTACTTCAAGGAAGATGTTTACTTTTTACTTCATATATATATAAACTGTATATACATATATACAGTTTATATATACTGTATGTATAAACATATAAATATATATCAGATTATAAATATATACAGTTTATATACATATACATATATATATATAAACATATCCATATGCATGAAGTATTCTACCCATATATGTATATCACACCTGTTCTCCTATAACCAAAGAGTACAACTTGTTCGTGCAGTTTGTAAAGATTGAAATATGTTTAATACATCTGATTATTAATAGCCAAAATCAAACCTAAAAACTGCCAATTCTAGGATTTTATACTATACTTAGCTAATAATTACTGACAGACATGCATTATCAACTGACTACATGAATCGGTAATCAGCTAAATATACAGTATGCCGTGGTTCTCAGAATTGTTCATCAAACACTTGCTTGCTTTGCTTTCTAATGAAGGAACAAACGGGCGAGCTCTTGTTGGTTTATTATTTATTGTTATTGTGATAATATGTTGGTATAATTGTTCAAGTGATCAATACTGAAACTTCACAATGCTACAAAATTGCTGAGAACAAAATATCCTAAAATGCGCAGCAAAGAATTTCCTTAATCATTTAGATCAAAAAGCTCAAAAAAAAAGCTTCAATGCAACATTCCCTCCCCTTCCCCACAGAAAAAGATGGTGAATACTAACTGTCTCTGGGAGTTCCGCCTAGCCCAAAGGGTAGACCGTAGTGACTGAGTTTGTAGTACTTTTCATAGTCGTTTACATCAGAAGGCTCTAAGAACAGCTTGATGTCGGGAATGTATCTCTCTCGAAACCACTTTGAATATCGAGTCTGCTTCATGATGGTCTTTGGACATTCCTGGAAAAGAGGAATAAAAATATAACGATAAAATAAAAAATAAAAATATAATGATAAATAAATAAAAATAAAACGACAGAGGGACCAAATGCTGGTATACTGTAGGTATTGGAGACAAGGTGTAAGACAGGTATGAAGTTCTTCTTCTTCTGTTAGCAGTGGGAACACAATTTTAGTACGCTGGGGGCATCGACAGTTGGTCAATAACTGTGTGCAGCTTCAGTTACATATACAGTATTAGGATGGGAATGGAGTGTTTTCATTTCTGTACAGCTTTTGGATGTGTATTACACTGTTCGTTATGATATTCTACACAAACATAGGTAGTGAAAAAACACGGGTGGAAACTGGATAGTAACAATATCAACCAGCAATAGCAGTAAGGAAAATAGTATCCTTACAAAAAAAAATTTTTTCAAAACCGACATCGACAACTTTTGTAACATGTTCTTTTGCACTGTAGGTCAGAGTATCTCAATATTGAGGAGTGAAGTAACTAAGTATATATCAAATGTACAGTATTTTTTAAAATTTTATTTACTCAAGAGTGAAGCAAAAGAATTGAGACATGCAAATAATGCCGTTGGAAATAAAGAACGAGAAAACGAAAACGTTAGTGGTTTCGATGCCCAAACATATTCATAGTGTGGTGAGCCAACAAGGGCTCATCTACTCATCATAGTTCATCTATGACATTGATTCAACTTGTGTTTGTGGAGATATTGTGTTAACAAGCTGTTTTTGAGGTGGGCTGGAATGATCAAATATTATTGGCTAGTACTCTCAAAATCCTGCACAGTAGCTGACAGCGCCTTTCCCCACTAACCCACATCCAGGCCCACTTCTCCACTCATCCACATCGCTTCCTATACAGTAACTAATCCCATTCATTCACATCCCATCCCCTTTCCCTCCCATGTCTCCACCCACCTCCCCACCTCCCTTCCCTTGACCCACTTCCAGGCCACTACTCATTCCCTCTTCTTTCTGGGTACATCATGGACAATTCAGTTGTCAAATGTCAAAGGTCAGATTTCAAGTGAAAGACAGAGATACCAGAGACTAGTCTTTCTTGCAAATTTGATGGCTATTGACTATGTAGCTCTGTAATACTGCAATTCTACTAAAAGACATATCCAAAAATTATTCAGACCATTTATTCTTTTCATGCATGGTTGATAAATGAAGCAAATGGATTGATTTTGCAAATGAAATGAAATGGAAAGAAAATTTATGAATTTTCTGTTTGAACAGTTACACGCAAATGAAGTCCATTTTTATTTAAACAAATAACATTTTAGGGCCAATTTACATTAAACCTGTATTGAGAACACTACTTACATTGGAAGAGTTCACATTTACCAGTCCATGTACACCAAGATGTGAATACCAATTACAGGAAACGCTGTTTGCTCTAGTTTTAAATAATATTTGTGGTAACATTGCTGGTGTTAGTCTTGCAAGTACAGTATATATGCTATAAATTATGATATTTTATAAAATGATACAAACAGTGTATACCAAAAGCAAAATTTTAACTGGTTTTATAACTAATAAAACCTCAGAAGCACCTGTCACACATGTATTGCTATAAAGAGATAATCAGTATTGGCCCCAAATGTTAGCATGCTGAAAAATGCTAGAAATTTTGAAAAGCAATTTTCTTGATGCTCTGATCCTCCAAATAATTGCCATAATAGAGGCTTGTTCAAAAATCTAGACAAGTAAAATTCACAGTGTTGATCGATTACTTTTTAGAGTGGCGGTTAAATGCAAGTTTGAATATTTGAGCATTGCTGAAAGATATCTGAATTTCTGGCATATTTGGTTGCGATACTTTATGCGACCTTATTGTAACAGTACTTTGCCAATGACACTTGAAGGAGGAAGCTTTTTGACTGTAGAACAAGAGTGCTAAAGTTGTGGGGAGACAGGTAAGCGAGGAGCGAAGTAAATTCAACCGTTCTTCTAACCAACTACTTTCACAGTTTGAGGCCAAAAGATATCAAAAGTTATTTCTTGTGACTCAGGATAGAACAGAAATACCTTTATCAAACAATCGTTTGTTTTGACTCAATGACGCAACTGTATCGACATTAAACAGCGGCTTTGAAACGAGAGTGGTAAATTACTTTATAGAGCACTCTGAAATGAAATGAAATAAATGATATATGCTCTCATGTATAGCACCTGGCACTTCAAAAAATGATGAGAAAGAAAATTAAAACGGTTGGAAATGTCTGAGTGGCTGTAATGTATGTGATTAATATCAAAGGTTTCAATTGAAAGAGAATAAAGAGATAAAAATACGATAAAATTGAATAGAATCATTAACATCTTCCTTATTCCCATTCACTTGGTTGAATTATCGAGGACAAGTTTCATAGTTTGATCAGATGCAACTCTTTATTTGGATAATACTGCACCCCCATAGGTTAGGTAAACTTGCCTGAAAAACAAATTGACTAATTATGACAAAAACACCTGCTAGAAATCCAAACGTAATCTGGTTAATTTCAAACAGCAGTTGATCTTAACTTCCACTAACTGCATATGGACTTGCCACAATAGAAAAATCCACAACCTCTATTCAACTATATTGTAGGCAATCGGACTTTTGCCAATGAGATCCCCACCCTGTCAGTGGGGCATATGAATAAGAAGGGAGGGCACTGACCACAGGGGTCTTGTCATAGAGGGCGCACAGTGTTAAAAGGTTACCAGTTCAGTCTAGGCTTTGTAGAACAAGAGTGTCGAGGTTGTGGGGAGACAGGTAAGCGGGGAGCGAAGTAACTTGTAGACGATCAATCTGTTGGCTGTATTAAATCCACGATGGATATAAAAAAAATAAAACTTTGATGAGAAAAAAAAATCACTTATATGGAGAAGACCGATAAAATATACTGTATGGGACATTATTTTAGGAAATTTGTCAGTAGATTTCATCATCAATCAAGGAGTTCTAGTATTTCTTGTTAATATTTTAGACATGCTTTAAATCAATCTTTTGGTTGTATTAAATCCACGATGGATATAAAAAAAATTCAACTTTGACGAGAAAAAAAAAACTTATATGGACAAGACCGATAAAATATACTGTATGGCACATAGTTTTAGGAAATTTCTCAGCAGATTTCATCATCAATCAGGGAGTTCTAGTCTTTTTTTTGTTAATATGTCAGACATGTTTTAAATCCTAGTCTGTCATGTAATAAAGTTGATAATACGAGAATCTGTTCGGCAGTAAAGTCCGTCAGGGATTCAATTCAATTTGTATGTGTAAGTTGTTAACATCGCTCAAGAATCTAGTCCGTCATCTTCTCCTTCAAGTTCATAGATCTGTCAATTAATTTACGTCTTGTAAAGTAAAACGGGGGCCGTTTGGACCTAAACGGTTCATGAGAGTTGCAATATTAGCGACAGAATTTTGCCAAACTTGCATGATTTTTAGTTTCATTGTCCCTTTCTGGTGAACTTTATGTCAACTAGCTGTATCGAGGGAGTTCCTGGTTACAAATATTTAACTGACCAGGAAGTCAAAGCGACCGTCATTTTCATTTAGCATTGAGAGTCATTCCAAGAAGGATGTACAACATCGACCGTACGTGTGAAAGAAGGTCAAAGACTGTATTACGATGATCCAAGGTTGAAAAATAAGTGAAAAATTTCCCCAAAAATAATACACAAAGTAAAATAAAGAAAAGTGTGAAGTATTGAACAGTAATTGATTATAGAGCCTGTAAATGGGCAAGAAATTGAAAATTATATTATTTTTCTCTTCCTTTTTTGATACCTTCTCCTGGCTCAGACGATGCAAAACACAGTGGTTTACCAGCAATTTGTAGCATACATGCATATTAAACTTTAGCATAAAAATTGTCTGTCATGATTTAGTATGAAATTTAATAAGATGCAAAAGGAGAGAACTGCTGTCCTGCCATTGTGCCATATTTCCAAAATATTTATATATATTTTGATAATTGTACATAATTATGTATGCTTACCGTCTACAGGATGGAGACATATAGTAAAAATCAGACAAGAATTTTACAAAAAAGAAGGGGAGGAAAAAATAGATAATTATTTTATTGACTTTATTTTTTTTTTTTTTGTAAATCTGTTTGATGAAACTGGTTTACAACAACAGTGTAAGCCTAGGCAATGTTATATGTACAGACATGTAAAAACATACACTGGATAGTAACTTTAATACTTATGAAAATGGTTATACATTTAAAATGCAAAAGAATTCACAGCACGCTGCTATCCCTTTTACAGTATCGTACCATTCACCCATCATTCACTTCAAAAGTATGCCCTTGCAGTGACCTTGAGTACAATGCATTAACACTATACAGTTTATATACCGTACTTCCTCTTGCTAATACTTCTATTGTTATACTTTTAAAACTTTATTGTTTACTTTGAATTGCTTCTTCGCAGAAGAACTATGAACAAATAAACAATCCAAAGGGCCAACAAACAAATGAATGTATGCAACCTACATATGCAATCTTAACATATTGTGCAATATGCCTCTTTGTGTACATTGGCGATAGGTCTGCATTCTGGGACTTTCCAATTACAGTATCCCCCTAAAATGTGAACAAACACAGTGGATTGCCAGCCAACATCCGCATGCATAAAAAATGGCTAAAGCCGTTAGTTCAATGCACTCTGCATGGGTAGACCCTTTCCAGTTTTCCACACTATATACAGCATGTCTGCATAGCACAATCCAGGCTCGTATGCCTATAAACAACAACATAAGAGCGACGCTACGAAGATATCGTGCAATCCTGCTCCATCGCATGATTTTTCCATGGGACAAATCATGGTTAAAAAGACTTGGAGCAAAGTCCTGGTAAATTTTGCAATACATCACAAACTCTGTATACACTGTCTAGTAACACATGCATCATTTATGTAGAAGTTGTACTTCAGAGGATTGCTACACAGTGTGCACATGATAAAACCTACTGATGGAGGCAAACCATTATTGAGCACTATTCTGTATACAATACAGTATGGAACGAAAACATAACGAATAAATAGTATAAGTAACGAACGTCTAAGCACTTTGGGTGGTAGAATGAGAAGGGAGGGGTCCGGAGATAGAGGGATCACAGTGTTTTAAAAAGTTACATTCGTTCTAGACACGGTAGAACAAGAGCTTGTGAGGAGACAGGTAAGCGAGGAGCGGAGTACATATAATTTGTTGCATGTTTCACTCCCAATAGTAAGATGAACCTGTTCTCAAAAATGTGTTTATTCTTAGAGGAACGTTGAAACCGATCCAATCAGCATTTATTTCTGATGTACTGTACGTACAGATGGGCCGGCTGTTCAGTATATAAAATTTATACAGTGCACAAATAAATCAATTTTTAAAGAGTACTTCACAGATTTACGACTGCTACGCTCCAAAGTAACACTTTTGGTGAAGCTCATATTTTATATTACCCTCGGCAACGAATCTTGAAGATCCAAAGGTCACGCTGATATATTTTGCTCGATTCCAGCACTGAGAGAAACGGATATTACCTTGATTATTTCCTCGATTTTGCATACAGTTTCTACAGTACGTCATCAAGTAAGGTATATAGACAGTTATAATGAAATATTAATATGCAGGTATAGTCATGCCAAATAAAGCACTAGCTGCAAGTCTGTACTAAAGATAATTTCAATGTCGTAAATTCCAATTTCAATAAAATACAACTTTTTGTCATTTTATTTTTTTTAAATACAGTGCGTTGATTACCTTTGATAGTTCTGTCTAAATGGGGGGGAACAGATTGTTTTATCCCTGTATTACTGTGCACTTGTATTGATATCAATTACAGGTCTACAAAAGTACAAAACCAAATGTTGATTCTTGGCACAATCACAATCCTTAAACTTACAGTATCTACACTTTACTACGTATTAAAGTATGCTTTGGCCTTAAATGTATTCAAAGGTCACAGCAGTATATTGCAGGCATTTGTCCCACAAGGAAGTTAAAAAGTATATGTTGTAGAGGAAAGAAACTCTAACAAAGTAAAAACAGATAAATATAAATATAAATATAGACATGACATATTTAATTAAAGGACGAGTGACCACTATCATTTTAAATTAATGTAACTTAATTGTATAGTCTGATTAAAGGTTTAAGAACAGGTAAAGGGAAAGGAGGGTGTGTCACAGGAGGGGGGGGAGGTTGAGGAAGATATGTAAGCCATTGACAATGTAAACTGATGATGCCAGCTCCCGTCATGGCATTTACAGTTGATAAGGAAAAAACACTTACACGATGTTATCACAAACCCCTTTGTGGACACACGCTGTTAAATGTTGACTGATTGACCTTCTGGCGTTAACTTAACCGCGAAGGAGACAATCACATTTTTGTTAGCAGATCCGGTTTGCGTGTTTTCACAGAATCGGGACAAACAAGGTAGACCGTGCGCATGTTCGCAGACAGAATCTAGAGGATTTTCCATACAGTCAGGGTTTTTGTTAAGAAATGTAGTAGGTGGGTCAAGTTGAAAAGTAGGCGGGACTGTCTGTACACGGGCATGGGGGAGGTGTCTAAGGGGAAAATGCCGGAAAATTGCAATTTAAGAAGTCTCTAGATGCAAAATGGTGCAATATACAGCTGTTTGGTCAATGATATTGCCCCCTCCCAATCACCCCTTTCTTCTGTCCTATATTTTTTTTTTTTTTTTTTTTTTTTTTTTTTTTTTTTTTTTTTTTTTTTCTCCTCAATTTTTTTATTAACACTCGGTTCATGGAGCCTAGGGAGGTAGCTATACACCTGACCTGGGTGTGGGTATTTATTCCTCTCGATTTTTTCGTCATTTTTTTTTTTTTTTTTTAATTTTTATTTTTTTACTGAGCGTCGCAAAGTAGCCGGGTCATGTACGTGCAGTAGGCGGGTCATTTGACCCGGGTCCCGGCTACTAACGAAAACCCTGACAGTATGTGCAAATTTTGCGCATGGGCCTGACAGTGAATGGATGAGTGACCAGTTCATATTTAACTTAAATATAATGTAGCAGGAACTGTTGCATAATCTGATACCTTTGAAACGAACATAAGGGCTGGGGGGGGGGGGAGGGTAGGGGGATATGTTTATACATATATTAGACAATGTAAACTGATGGGCTAGCTTCATACAAGTTTTTATTTCACTGAGATATGGAATACTAACACTGATAAATTGCTAAACCCTACTGTACTGACAGTTAAAATTTGATGAGCCAACATAACAAATTTAAACTATTAAATATATATTTAAGACGTATAGACAATGTAAACTGAACTTAATTGCTATACCTCTCGGCTTCATAGTATTTTCAGTTGCAAACTATAAAACACTAGTTATTACGTACTGTACTTCTGTTATATTATATGTACTCATGTTATTTTGTACTCATGACCTGGCAAAGGATTATAGTTCTAATATTTATTTATTTATAGTTAAATAGTTCATAGATAACTAATTTAATGTAGGAGGGTTCGTGTACTTGACTTGAAGTTAAAGTTATAAGGGGAAGTCAGCTATAGGGGGAAATAATAATTAATCATGTTATTTAAGACTTTCACAATTAAACTAAAACTCATTTGTCTAACTCCCAGCTTCATATAGCACTTTCTGTTACCGAGATATAAAACACTAATACACATACAATGTTAATAGGTACCCTTGTTGGTACTGAACAGATTCATGCCTCCACCTTGTTCCTTTCACCCTTCCACCCATCTTATGGGGGCCATACCCTCTCGTTAGTTCTCTACCAATGAACAACAGCCACAGTCTATCACTAATAGCCTAGATCCATGATGATTAATTTCTCATCTTTTTTTCTAATCTGTGCAGTTTTTCAATTAGCTAGATCCTAAAAGCAAGGTATAATCATTGATTTTTTTGCTGAGCTGTGTAAATCATTTAGATTATCAATTAAGATATATTTCCATCCAAATGAAGAATAAAAGACGACGACAAGAACATCCGAAAATTAATTTCAGTTTGGCTTTTGTCGAAGAGCTATTTTATGATGTTTGATTAGACTGTGAAGTACCCACAGTGAAAATCAATTGGCTGTGCATGTATCGTACATTTACCATACATGCAGCTATTGATCACTACAATAAACAATATAGTATTTATACATCAAAGTTACAAAGAGGTCAGAGAAAATGTGTAACCCCGTTAAAATGCACGCAATCACGGACAATGACAGCACTGGTCGCACTGCGAGATGCGGTTGTACAAGTAAAAGGAATCAACAGGCAAGCAGGTTAAAGTATAATGAACCCGATACTTACAGGATGTAAATCACACTGGGTATTACAGTTGTATGCCTTGAGCAGTGGCGGAGCTAGGGGTATTGGTCAGGGGGGCGAGAATGGTCCGTAGGGGCGCTTTCGACACTATCTAAGCGGGGCGCCACCACAGGTTGGCGCGGAGCGTACAGAAAATGAGTAAAGATACTCCCTAGATCGCCGGAAATGACCCATTCTGGGCCTTGCTAATTTGCAGATAATGTGACAAATGTCAATAGGTATATGAGAGCGCAATAGAAAGTCAATAATCGCGAAATAAGTAAAAAGTGGTAAAGAGCTGAAAAGGGCGCCAGCAGTCCATTTGAGTCTGTCGGGGGGGGGGGGGCATCCGCTCCCCTGACTGTATGGACGCTCCGCCACTGGCCTTGAGAATGGTAGATTTGGAAGGGGGGAGGAGGCACAGTGCTAAAATGTTATACCAACTTTTGGGAGGCTACTGTAGGTAGATTTTAGTGCATATGTAGAATGGAGACAGGTAAGAAAGGAATGAAGTAAATACAATTACAAACAACTTGCTAAGAACAGATGTAGAGCCTTGGATTACTTTCAACCTCCAAGTTATATTTGTTCTTTCTTTCTTCTATAGATTTGCATTCTGAGACAAAAGAGAATTATGAGCAGCTGAACACCCCAAAACTTACTAGTTAGGGGATTTACGAACGACGATACTTACCTGTCTCCCACTCCACAACTGCACTTTCCTATCTACCTGACTACACATTTGGAAACGTTTTGGCACTGCACCCTCACTCCCTGGGTCACGCCCACTAATTCCTCCTTCCTTATCATAAGTGTTTTTCCGCAAAATTATCGCTTGTGATTTATACGACTACGATTTTAATCTGTTTATTTCAATGTACTGAGAAAACATGTTAACATGAAAGATTGATTCACTGAATTTGAAACAACCTCTCAACTTAGCCAATACAAAAGAAACAAAATAAATTTAAATACCGTATAGGCTTTGCCAAAATAGGCAAAAGACACAATACGAACAGACAAAAATCATTGTTACAATTACTAGAACTATGGTTAAATAGTAATAATATCAGGGTAGATTTGGAGTTTTAGCATTGTCTTTGTGTGGGTACTAGATCTGCGAAACTTCAATTTTCATATTTGTGGCATACCGGATTATACTGGTGGCTTGGTCCAACAGGTATACTGTTATCGAATATTCTCATACCGCCACGACTTATGCCTCAGACCATCACCCTTCTTGAACTATGTCTTTTTTTTTCTCATAATAATAAATTAATAACGATACTAACAAACTTTGCAACCTCTCCACTAGTCTGTAAAATTTCCTTTTCCATCTCGATGCACAGACATTTCATACAAAATAAACCGAGCATTATTTGAGTCCAACGAGATGTACATTATCCATCCTTTCGTCGTGGGTTATAATACATACTTTGAAGATTAAAATGAACCCTAGCCTGTAACAGTCATTAATGAAAACTAATCTAAACAGGCTTAACTTTTTGTGCTACATCTATACCCACATAACATTTCCCCACAATTTTTTTTGTTTTACATTGAATTTTTTTCTAATATTACCCACAAGGTGTATTCATCTACCTGCCTGGTAACTCAGCTAATTTTTGCAATTGCTACTGTCGATACGGTACCATTTGGCTCCGTCAAGCAGAAACAGAATCGACAGATGTTTCTTTCAAAACAGAGCACGAGTTGCCTTCGCAGCTCTAAGTGAACAAAATCAACTTGCGGAGTTACCTGATGGATAAACGCTTGAACGTGCAATTTTTCTGCATCGTCGCGATACGAGATAATTATACGAGAGGAAGTGGTGGGTAAATTCACGTAAGAGTAGGATATCGTAAAGATGAGGATGTTTAACTAAGATCAATACTCAATGGATGTACAGTATACATAAGAACGTGTGAGATCTCCAGACGAGACTTTGATCGACGTCATCTGTCTGCATCGAGAGCTACCAGACTGGTCTAGGTCTACAGTAAACTGCAGCACATGTGCTTGTTCATCCACATACAAATTTTGCTATTAAAAGATGGACATACTATACCAGCAATGAACTGAACCGAGCACTCTAAAGATAAAGAGACTGTAACACTGTCTCTGCATACAAAATGCAGGCCGGCCCGTTTATATCGATTCTGCCAAAATCAATGCTAACAGCATCTTCCAGTTTGTAGTTTAGTAATATCAGAGCTTTTAACAGATGACTTCATCTGATTCTATGCCTTTATTCTTTATTATGGAGTTGTATGTATACTACTTGCTGGAATGATATCCTCTGGGATCCTCCTTCCCTTGTATTACGTTTTGCAGCAGGGACAAACCTAACACAGGAAGTTGCATGGTATTGCAGGACTGTATGTCCTGTCGAGAGAGAGATGTTTTTATGGGTGCCTAGGAACTTGCCTGGACAAGTTTGTCTAATGAAAAATCCAGCACTGTTATCTACAGTACTCTCTATATGTACATGTGCAGTAAACAGGAGCCAGGATGTCAAAGATGCCAACCCTTTGTGATTCCTATGATCAATGTAAATATTGTTAATTTCACATCCAAGGTAGAGCAAAATACAATGTATGAGATATATGTAGAGTGATGGTAGAGCAAGAGAGAATAAGGCTGTGATGAGAGAGGCAAGGAAGGATTAGAAGTCAATATTCACAAACGGAGTGAATATTTATATCTTGCAGAAAATATCATCCAACTTTATATATTCGTGGTTTATCAAAAAGCAATGATAAAGTCGAGGTTGTCAAACAGTAGGTTTCCTGGGACTTACTAGCAGTTTTTTTGACATTTTTACAACAAGTGAAAAGATGTCTTAAATTATTATTAATCTTCTCTCAATGGGCCAAGAAGATTTTATGCATACAAATACTGATTTCTTGCAATAACACTCACTATTGATATTAATATTCACACTATTTTCTTTTTTATCAATAATGATTGTGTGAGCTGCACATGGGAATTACCTAAACAATAGAGCACCCTTCAGTGATTTAGGTCCGAGAAAGGTTCCATTAGTTTAAACTTAACAATATGTTTAATAAATGGATTCCAGCCTATAAACAAAGATGGCAACGTGATGCATTCAGATAGTAACCCAACAATCACTTCCATCATGGCAGAGATGAGATCAGCAAATCCATGGACAGCCCTCTTGTTTTCCCTTTGTGATTCCATTGAATAAAAAAAAAACTTTCCCCGTGGATGATGATATATCTATTTTTCTGTAGGAGACTATATTTTTGTCAACATGAAAGTAAATAATATATTTATTTCTGTGGAAGATATATATTTTAACATGGAAGATACCAAATATTTGTTAACGTGGAAGAAAATCTATATTTTAATGTGGAAGATAATATGTATTGCCTGCAATCCTTGCATGCTGTAAATAATCAAGCCCATAATATGTACATATCAACAAAGAAACTATATATTTACTTTGATAATATATATTCCCTTTATTCATGCCATACTGATCATATAAATTTGTTACACACAAACTTTCTTCAGTTGTTTTATCTACATGTATATATACGTAGCTTTACAGGTTGCACAGTGTATTCGAAATTTGAAACTTGCGGTGCTGACAGATCATTATGTACAAATTATTTTGTCACTTGCATCTTCAGTGTAGGGATTATAAACATACCATTCAAAATTACAGACAGAGACTAAGACCCCCCCCCCCCTACCCTAATACAGTTACAATGCTGGTATCGGTTTCTAATTATTCCTTGGTACCCCAAATTTGCCCAATGGCCAAAAGTTTGAATGAATAAAGCAGCACAGCATCTGGGAAAACAATACATCTGTGCTATCACTACTTGTAGCCTTAGGCTATTTGTCTTAAAATTGTTGTTGTCCATGGATCATATCAACAGAAGTTACTTTAAAATTATACACAAAGGTTACTGAACTATACCGTTTCCCTAGGTTGGATGTTATTACAGTACAATGTCAGATCAGTTTTCAGGTGGTATATCATATTCTGTGAGCAGCCATTACAGTATAGATGTGGGTACTGGCGCATCACTCATCAATCAGCTGTACAAACCGTCTTTTATCACCTAACTCTGTTATCACCTTTAGAAGCTGTGTGGGCTTTATCAAGTAATGGATGAACTTAAATTATTCCGAATCTTACCTGGTTTCCATATTTACGAGTGACGAGCTAACCTGTCTCCTCACAACCTCAGCACTATCATTCTACCCTGTCCAGAGTGAACTGGTAACCTTTGACCACTGTCCGGTCAATGACCTCCCTTCTCATTTTACCACCCAAACCGTCTAGGACATTCGTTTGTTGCTTTGATTTCTCACCGTTTCTTACGGAACTGTTGTACATCAGGATATAAATAATTCCCATACTTTAGTATGTTATAAGATATCTCTCAAATAAAAAAGTTGAAAACTTGCAACGTACATAGATTGTACATATTGAAAACTGATTGAGTGAGGAATGGAATGTTCCAACCTCCCAGCTATTACATGGATGCCCATAATATAACTTGACTGCTAGCATTATGTGAATCCTGAGCTTTCTCTTTATAAACTATTGAAAACCACAGCTCTGGAGCCCTAGTATTCAAGGTGGGGGTCGTGACCTTGTTGCAAAGTTGCCCCCCAAAAAAATTTTGGATGAGTGCCAACAATTTCGGAGAGAAACAGAAAGAAATAGCTGTTATTTGTAGACCAAAAAACCCTGGAAACAACTCTGAACGTGATTTATTTCAAAAGTTGCAAAATATGACAGGATTTTGCAACTAAGCATCTTTAAACATATTCAACCCCTTTCCCCTTCCCCCCCCCCCCAGGCTATAACACAGGTCTGCCACTGGAGGGTCACCAAGATGATGAAGATGAAATATTGGAGTCACCAAGCAACAAAGTTTGAATACCACTTAGGCCCTATAGTATTTCTGTCATATATAAGTAAGTCTTCATTTCCTTTTAAGCCGAAAGGCTGTAGACTGTCGGTCCTGACCCGTAATCCAGCAGTCAGTATCGAATCCTTTTTGTAAAAGATTGCAGGGATAATCCAGTCATGAGCTCTCATTTACGAATTATGAATTATCAGAACATCCCTGGTCCCGTAATATTAGAAATGAACTTAAAAACCTTGCTGAACATGAAACAGAAGTCTTAGTTGTTAAACTGCATACATGTCATATGAAAGAGAGGACCTCATATTTAGCATATATATGTATATACCTTACCCTGTTGATTGTATTAATATAACACCACCATTCTGTATAGATTTCATCAGATTTTACATGCCAACTTTTGATGGATACAATCCTGAGATAGAAGGTTCTAGTACAGATGAGGAAAGTGCATTTAAGTACAATGGAGACAGGTAAGAGAGGAGCAAAATTTGTGCCAGAAAAATCTGAAAAATAATAGGAGAGCTCTGTTGATGACTACATTGATCTATATGTACCATACAGTACATATAATATACTTTACGGAAGTTTACGCACCCCATCTTTGTTAATTATTTTTGTGATACATGGCTAGAACCCTACGTGCAGACGTGGGATATTCAGCAGGTTCTTCAAGAGGCTTTCATCCGCCTGTTAGTCCTGAATTATTATAATCTACCTGAACCGAATCCAGCACTCTTGAGCTAGAAGGATGGCACTTTTGTCAACCGTCGATAGAGTAATCCGTACCTTAATTAAGAAAACCTCCCGAGGCTACCGCAGGGTTTTGGAGTAAGATGAGAAAGAACCATAGGCTCTCAAATCAAGTAACATAATAGGTAAAGAATTGAACGAAGGGCGCCAAACTTAGGGAAACTGTGGATCAAATTTTGTCAAAAATGACCTGTGATCACTTGCGAGTGAGAAGGCAAGGAAAAAACCATCCCAAAATTTTCCCATTGATCAATTATACATTCTGTAGATTCAGATGGATATATTTTTCAAACTATGTCACCTTTGTGTCAATCCCAAATATCTTTGTAGTTTATGTACGTATACTTTAAGACTTAATTTTAAAGACATTAAAGCTGCACTGCCATTAATAAGCATCGCAAACACAATACCTCCTGTTCCGACAATCTAAATAATGTATAGAGTAGTATATAGAATTAAGTCCAGTAAGCATTCACACAAAAAACGAACCATGTTGGCACTTTGGGTGGTAGAATGAGAAGGGCATTGACAGAAGGGTGGGGTCCGTCATGTAGAGGACGCACAGTGTTGAAAGGTTACCAGTTCATCCTAGGCACGGTAGATCGAGAATGCTAAGGTTGTGGGGAGACAGGTAAGCTCAAACTCTGTCACCTTTGTGTCAACCAGAATGTCTTGTAGGTTGTGTACAGGACCTATGTATACTTTAAGATCTAATTTTAAAGACAATAAAGCTGCAATGCCATTTATAAACATGAAGAACACAATACCTCCTGTCCAGACAATCTGAATAATGTATTGAAAACAACAGAAGATTTTTTTTCTCCACATTCTGTTCCCCTGCGAAACATCGTCAAAACCGTGACCCATGACCGACCCAATGCAACTGCGCATGATAGCTTTGCAAAAGCATAATTAACTCACTGATGCATACATGTGTCCACAAATAACGATTGTCCGAATATAGTACAAAGTCATGTGAGTACATGTGACCGCTACCGTAGTTAATTTAATATGGTCGGACTATAGTTAAGAAACGATGGTCGGAAGATGCAATTTTATACGTGTGACCGTGGTCTCGATCCGTTTACACCGATCAGATTGGGTGAGGCAAACTGCATACTGTACTCATCTCACGCCATGAGGTTGAAGGTCATGTCAGTATTGGCACCATAGTTTAAAAGCATACTAAAAATTGCTAGATGTTCCCAAAAGTACATTCCTGGTGGTTTCATTCTGAATCTCAAAAGTATTTCCAGACTCGTGTTAAAATTCCACAAAAAAAAAATGCAAAGAAAATCCTTTTAAAGGCTGGTAGTTGACTGCTCCTTGAATTGGAATGTGAGTGACCATTAAATGACATTCTAGCATATTTTTGGGTCACTACTGTTGACCTTTTGTTCCCACATTTAGAGGGAGCCAAGACAAACGGTATGCCCAACCAATTAGCCAACCATTGATTGTGATTGGTTGATTGTGTTGGGTGTCATACATATTCATATTATAGAAACCTTGAAACTTGACAACAATTACTATACATGGGTTTACAGCAAGCAGTTATTGTATAATTGCTTCATATAACTTATCAAGAATGCTTCCGATTCTCTAGCTCTCCAGATGAGACAGGACAACCTGTTTCTTTAACAAATTCTGGTTGCCTTTGTTTTAACACGCTTTATTTCTTCCTGCCATCTTCACCACCATTTTCGATTCAGGTACCCAGGGGGGGGGACAACTAAACTAAATATGACCATCCCAAAGTGATTGGGAATAGGCATGTGAGTTGC